>JAOEHY010038159.1:0-29866 GCA_025447955.1 Psilopsiagon aurifrons
CCGGGTCTCTGCTCTCCGTTTCTGCATCCTGGGCATGACGTGCTGTGGTATGGAATACCTCTTTGGTCAGTTTGGGTAAGGTGCTCTGTCTCTGCTTCCCCCCTGCTCCCTGGCAGAGCATGAGACTCAGAAAGTCCTTGGCCAGACCAAACATCACTAAGCCATAACTAAAAACACTGGTGTTATAAGCACTGCTCGCAGGCCACAAGTCAAAAACACAGTGCTGCACCAGCTACCAAGAAGGGGAAAAATGACTGCTACTGCTGAAACCATGACAGTTGTTTAAATCTTTCAGTATATACTTAGGATCTGCTGCTTCATCTTTTTAAAGGTCTTGAAGCTAAACTTCTATTTAATAAGAGATTAAGGTATATTGTATTACTGAGTTAGAACACATAAGAGTTGAATTCTACAATTCTTGGAGCTTCTCTGTTCAGGTTTTCACCCACAGCATAGAGCTTTCTGTGAAACTTGAAAATAAACTGAGCAGTCTTCTACGCAAAAATGTTTCAAACATCATAATATTTTTAATAACATATCTGCATTATTTTGTAGTTAATTACACTAAGGTAAGCAAAGAAGAAATACCTTAGGAATCAGCTAGAAATCTTTAATTCAGGTACTGAAGAACATCATATTATACATATATTCACATTAGTGACTATTATTAAAAGATTAATAGAAATTACGCAAAGAATGGCATATGTTTCTGGCATTAATTTAACCTTAAATAGCAGTAACAAGAGAAGTTCTTACACAAAAATAGATAAAGTGGACTGCTCCAAGTACCAGAAGACCAAAAGTGACAAACTCCGTATCATAGGTTTCTATGGGAAGTTAGGACCCAGGAGCTGTAGATGCAGAGAAAAACAGAGCTTCCCTTGTTTTGGTTGACACTGTATGCCTGTAAACTATACTGCTGGAGTGACTGGATGGACACATCTCTTTGCTAACAAAAGCATGTACAGAACAGCTTTCTTTGCTTTGAGAATTACGGTGTCTGAGAAAATACTTGTTTTAGTCAAATGCACTTCTGTCACTTATGAAGGTAGTTCATGTGGCTGCCTGCAGTTTTGTAGGTCATGCTTACTACTTTTTATCTCCTTTCATTTAGGTCATGCTTCCTTCTTTCCCCACAAAGTCATTGAAAACCAGCATAACTCTAAGCACCTCACAGGATCTGATCTGCACTATTCCTTACAGGCTTATGGAAAGGAAAACGCAGTTATCGAGCTTCACTCTGAAGGTGCATCTGGAGAGTTAAAGAAAAGGCAGAACTTTGCTTGGAAATGCAAAAAAGACCAAACCTGGCAGTTCACACTTATTCAATCCCTTGCTGAAGCAGCTGACAAAGTAGGCTAATTGTGAACCACTCTCACTAATTTAGAAGACAATTTGCTTAAGTTAAGAAAGCTTCAACAGACACTTTTCACTTGAGAATAAGCAAACTAATGTATCCACGACTATTACACTGTGAAATTCTAGAGCATCTATGCGCGAAAAGTACATGGTCCTATGTATTTTACTGCTTGCAGAAAAAAACAAATTAACTCAAGTAAGTATAAGAGCTAGCTGACTGGTTCAAAATCACAGACTCAAAAGTTTAGGCTCTTCTCTGTTTCTGCACTTCATTATGTGAAATACATCAGTAAAACAGCCTCCCAGGCCTGTTTAAAAAGAAATCATAAATAGTTCCAAATTACTGTAAGTAGAAGACTTTCATAAGCTGGCAAAATACTTCATATCCAAGCTACCCAGGTGACTTAAAATCCTTCTAGTTTGAAAATAGTCTGCTACATATTTTTACAGTAATTTAAAATTTCCTAGATCAAGATTTTATTTTTTTTTTATTTTTTTTTTTTGGTTTTGGGGAATCTGTATCTTGCATTTTCCAATATGATTTATTTAGACTACAAAGGATTTGGAACCAGGCCTATTCATTATGCTATACTTGGAAAAACTCTACAATAGCAGCTAATCTTTCAGCAAGTTATTTGGCATTATACCTAAAATACTTCTCAGATTAAAAAAAAAGAAAATAGTTTTTTTACTATACCAACTATAAATTACATATTCCTCTTGTAAATGAAATCATGTGTTCTTTCCTAATGCCTAATTATTACTGTGAATTATTATTCTTGTAATCATAGGGAGGTCAACCACCAGCTCTTTTGATTGAAGGTTACAGAAATAATTTTTCTAAATGACTAATCACATCAGGAAGTTGCAGAGATGTAATCAATGATATCATAATGGAACAGTTTCTTATTACCTCATGCAGAGACACAACTCAGTTGTGAGCCACCCTTTACCCACATATGTAACAAATTCTCAGTTGGCATTTAATCTTAATGAAAAGGAGGATATTTAAACCACTTTGGTATGTACACAATCATCTCTGCACTTAGAAGAAATTGTAAGTTGGTGCAAATTTCTGACTAAGTGATGACCAGAAACTACGCTTCTTAATGCCAACAGGCATCCATGAGACTTGAAAATTCCTTCTTGCTCTAGGAAGTGAAACATAAAGTGCTATGTGACAAATGGAAACTGTTTTAGGGCTGATGTGACAAAATCTGGTTACCTTATATTTGCAGATTTAGCATTTTCTCTTTGAATTCTTCCCCATATGTTAAAAACACAAGCATGATGTATTTTTCATCACTTGAACATCTGATATTATGTATTATTAATACTATCCAAGAAAAAAATATATTTTTTGAGGCTTTAATATGCATTAAAAATTAAGAAGTCAAGTTATTAAGGCTAATAATGAAACCCAATGATGTCACATATTTCTATATACAAAATATGGAAATTCTGTATGGTAAACTGCAAGTTATTTTAAAATGAGAAAGCTCTGGAGTTAGATACACTCTTTGAAAACAGTGTATGATATACTTAAAAAACCCAAAATCTCTAAGTTGTCCAAAGCTAGAACAATAGTTAGGTACAGTGTAGCTACAGAAAATAGCAGTTTATATCCTGTCACAATTTGATTTGCTATGATTAACATTTAAATCTATGTCAAAGAAATGTTTCTATGGACTTGGGGGTGTTGGTTGATGGAAAAATGTACATGAGCCTGCAGTGTGTGCTCACAGCCCAGAAAGACAACCATATCATGGTCTACATCCAAAGGAGCTTGACCAACAGGTTGAGGGAGGCGATCCTGCCCCTCTACTCTGCTCTCGTGAGACCTCACTTGGAGTACTGTGTGCAGTTCCGGGGTCCTCAACAAAAAAAGGACATGCAACTGTTAGAACAAGTCCAGAGGAGGGCCACGGGGATGATCAGGGGACTGGAGCACCTCCCATACGAAGTTAGGCTGAGCAAGTTGGGGCTGTTCAGCCTGGAGAAGAGAAGTCTGCATGGAGACCTCCTAGCAGCCTTTCAATATCTGAAGGGGGCCTATACAGATGCTGGGGAGGGACTCTTCATTAGGCACTGTAGTGAGAGGACAAGGAGTAACAGGTTCAAACCTAAGGGAAGTTTAGATTGGATATGAGGAAGAAATTCTTTACTGTAAGGGTGGTGAGGTGCTGGACTGCGTTGCCCAGGGAAGTTGTGAATGCCCCATCGCTGACAAGGTTCAAGGCCAGGCTGGACATAGCCTTGGGTGGCATGGTTTAGTGTGAGGTGTCCCTGCCCATGGCAGTGGGGTTGGAACTAGATGATCTTAAGGCCCTTTCCAACTCTAACTATTCTAAGATTCTATGATTCTACGCATTGAGAAAAATTCATCAGCTCTGATTAAAATTTCATATATGTAGCTACAAAAATCGACATTAAAAAAAAAAAAAGGATTTTCATATAGCTCACTTAAGAATGCTTTTCCCAAGATATCTGAACATTTAATTTAATAGCAGGATGATTATAGATCTATTATTATAACTTCCTTTGATGTTTTCATATATATTTTTCAGGGCTTCTATTTCTATTCTTGATATTTGTGTCTGGGTTTTTTTTAATTCACAAATTCGATTTTTTCCTTTATGAAGACTTTAAACAATCTTAAATTTTATCTAAAGAGTATTTTTTTCAAATATCCTTGCACACTAGCTATAAAAAAAATAAAAAATTAATCTATTTGAATTTGCAATTGACATTAATTTCTCATTATTTACGAAGTAATATTTAATATTAAATTTGATTTCTGGTGCATAGCTCTATATATCACAGGTTCTAAGATCCTAATCTTTGGTCCCATTGTGGTATAATTTCCTTTAATTTTATTGATGGCATGTTAAGAAATTAAATTAAGTGTTCACATTTTCTAGTTTCAGTCCCATTTTATGTTGCAAAAGCAGATTATTGTGAGAAGAGGGATTCATGGAGCAAGATAACATTTATATTTTCCTTGCCTGCAACCACTTCCTAGAAGTTTGAAGTGGAAGCTTCAGATACTGAAAAATTCTTCCAACCATTTAGAATTTAGTGCAAGAAGCACCATTTAATTTTTTATTTTTTTTATTTTTTAAAACATTTCTGTGCCATGGGCTATAAAAAAAAAAAAAAAAAAAAGAAAAGCATATTCTGAAACTGTTGCTGACATAATCAGTTTATACCTGAATACACTAAAGAAATGAAGGCGGGTGTTAAAAAAATGTTTTAGAATATGTGAGACTCCACCTGGAGTACTGTGTCCATTTCTGGGATCCACAGCTCTAGAAGGAGATTGACTTGCTATAGCAGGTTCAGAGGAAGAGCACAAAAAAATTAGCATAGGGCTTCAACACCTCCCCATAATAAAAGGCTGAGAAAGTTTGGGCTGTTTCGTCTGGAGAAAGAAAGGCTTCAGGGAGACCTTACAGCAGCCTTTCAAGATATATAAAAATATAAAGAAGATGGCGACTTTTTATGAAGGCCTTTAGTGACAGGACAAGGGGCAATGTTTTTAAACTGAAATAAGGTAGGTTTAGGTTGGAAATAAGGACATTTTTTGTTGGATGCATGGTGGTGAGACATTGGAATGGGTTGCTGAGAGAAGCTGAGGATGCCCCACCCCTTGAAGTGTTCAAGGCCAGGTTGGATGGGCCTTTGAGCAACCTGGTCTAGTGGAAGGTGTCCCTATTCATTGCTAGGAGACTGGACTAGATGACCTTCAGAGGTTCCTTCCAACCCAAACTATACAATGATTCTAGTGGAAGATGTCCCTGACCATGTCTGGGGGGTTGAACTACATGAATTTCAAAGAACTCTTCTGACCCAAACTATTCTATGGTTTCATGATTTACTAATGCTGCAAAGAAAAGAATCTCATATTATTAGTGTGAAACTAGTACAGCAGCATTGTCAGATTTGCATATCGGTTATTTTTCATCTCTTGATTTGACATTGCTGTAACCCAAGAAAACAATGTGACACTTCTCTTCCTATCTATCTTGAAAATAGCCTTGAAGGATATCTAAATACACTGAGTTACATAGGTCTGAGTATGGTCCAAAACCCCAAATACTATATAATGGAAGCATGAGGGTGACAAGAAAGAACGTCTTCCAGTATTTACCGAGAATTAAAACTGTTAATATGATGAAACCATGCTACAATCTGTGTTAACATACTCTAAGATAAGAAATGGGATTTATCAAAATCCCAAATTGGGTGTGTTCTGGATTTAGTTTTTCACTTGATCACTGCTTTTAAAGTGAATCAAATAATTGTGAAACAGGCCATTCCTAAGCATCAAGTTGTTGAGAAAAACATAACTTCGGTGATGACTAATGTATTACAAGGATTAGATGGCGTTCCCCCCAAAAATAATCATCCTATCTTGAAATACTGTGGAGCCCACTTGGCCTCATGAAGATGGATGTATCACGCAATTAAGACATACCTGTGGTGCCATTAAGTCAGTAGATATTTTGCTAGTTAAAAAAATACTCAACAAACCTATCATCTTGAAAAGATAAAGATGAAATATAGAAATTAATACTTTCCAGAACTCACATAGGAAGCATTTTCAAAATAAACTGGTTCCCTTAACATTGTACTGAATATGCAATTTCTTGCTTATAAGTCACTGAGAATAAGACATACATGCATGATATTGAGAAAGCCTACTTCTTCCAAACTATTTCCTTGTTAGTAGTTTATACTTTTTTTTTTTACTTCTACTGAGATCGTACTTCAATTTCATACATGACTTTCCAGGTTTTAAAATGACCTCCTGATAAAAATCAAAACACATTCAAAACAACTTCAGGTCACACTCATTAATACAAAAATATTACCTGAGCAATGAGGAAGAGATCCACTCCAGTGCCCATTTAACTGACATGTACGAGACGCCTGCCCTAACAGTGATCGTCTCCCTGTGCAGGTATAATGAACGGTAGACCCAAACGTGTATTTATCTCCAGACAGGACAGCATTAGGAGGAACGCCAGGATGGCCACAGTCAATCACTACAATGCATAATTATTGGAGATAAAAAGAGGTTATTATAACTGATCAAAAAGTTTGTAAGTTCTGATTTTCATCACTCCACACATATACTTTGTGAAGAGACATATTTTTAGGGTTTGGGGGTGGGGGGCACATTATCTGGTTGAAATGCAAAATACATTACAGACCAAAAAATGTGAAACAAATATTTGGAGATGTCAAAAAGATATTTAATGTACAAATATTAATGTCAATTACATTAAATCACTAGGAAGATCTTTATGGCATGAGCACACACACACAGAAGCACACACGTATGCATGTACTCTTCAGAAAAAAAATGCAGGAAGGCAGTATCTGCCAAAGTCACTGCCAAGGTACAGAATAAGCATACCCCCATCTCTCATTGACAGGTCCCAAATCATTGGTCATGACTTCTATTAGATCTATAAACAAAATCATTTTGCTAATTTTCACTTTGAACCTTAATGCTAATATATTAAGCTGAACTAATATACTAGTCTGGATATACCTCCTTCTAGTTTAAAACCATGTCCTATCACTACAAGCACTACTAAAATGTCTGTCTCAACCTTTCCTATAAGCCCTCTTTAAGTGCTGAAAGGTCACATAAGGTCTCCCCGGAGCCTCCTCAGGCAAAACAACCCTAACTCTCTCAGCCTTTTTTCACAGGAATGTTGCTCCAGCCTTCTGTTAATTTCTGTGGCCCTCATCTGGACCTGCTCCAACAGATCCATGTTTTTCGTGTACCAAGAACTCCAGAGCTGTATGCAGTACTGCAGGTAGAGCCTCACAAGAGAAGAATAGAGGGGGAGAATCATCTCCCTTGACCTGCTGGTCACATTTCTCTTGATGCAGCCCAGGATACAGTTGGCTTTCTGGACTGTGAATGCACAGCCCGTGTCCAGCTTTCCATCCACCAGTTTCCCCAAATTCTTCTCCACAGGGCTGCTCTCAATCCCCTCATCACACAGCCTGTATTGACAATGGGGGTTGCCCTGACCTCCAGCTGCACAACCTTACACATGGACTTGTTGAAACTCATGAGGTTTGCATAGGCCCACTTCTCAAGCTTGTCCTCTGGATGCCATCCAGCCCCTTAGGCTGGCTAACTGCATCACTCAGCCTGGTGGTGTCTGCAAAGTTGCTGAGGGTGCATTCAGTCCCTCTATGTCATTGATGAAGATATTAAACATCACTGGTCCCAGCACAGACCTCTGAGGGACACCACCCATCACTGATACTCATCTAGACATTGAGCCACTCTTTGCAACCGTCTGGATGCGACCATCCAACTAATTCTTCATCCATCGACCACTCCACCCATCAAATCCATCTTTCCAACTTAGAAGGATGGTGTGAGTGACTGTGTCAAAGGCCTTACAGAAGTCCAGATAGATGATGTTCATAGCTCTTCCCTTGTCCACTGATGTAGTCATTCCATCATAGAAGGACACTAGATTGGTCGAGGCATGACTTGCTCTTTGTGAAGCCATGCTGGCTGACTTGAATCACAGGAGGATGTGTTCCATGTTTTTCACAGGCACAGAGGTGAGGCTGCCAGGTCAGTAGTTCCCAGGGTTCTCCTTTTTACCCTTTCTAAAAATGTGTGCAACTTTCCCTTTGTATAGTCTGCCACGACATGGAGAGTGACTTGGCAACTACACCAGCCAGTTCCCTCAGGACTCTAAGATGCATTTTGCCAGATCCCATAGACTTAGGTCTATTCAGGTTCCTCAGGTAGTTGTACACTCGATCTTCTCACACAGCGTATGGCACTTTTCTCCTCCAAGCCCTGTCTCACAGTCCATCCACTCAAGAGGTTTGCAAAGAGAGGCTGCTAGTGAAGACTGAGGCAAAAACAAAAAAAGGAGTTGCATACCTCAGCCTTTTCGTCATCCATGGTTACCAGTTTGCCAGTTGTCTTCATCAGAGGCAGGGGGATGCGTTCTTTGAGATTCATTTTCTGGCTGACATACCCATTTAAGCCCTTATTTTTCAGCCATGCCTTGGCCTTCCTGACCCCATTGCTACATAAACAGGCAGCATTTCTGGCTCAAGTACTCTTCCCATAATACCTCTCCCTGCTTCCACTGCTTGTGCATTTCCTTCTTGCCCTTTAGTTTGACCAGCAGGCCTCATCTCACCCATGCTGGTATCTTGCCATCCTTTCCTGATTTCTTATGCCTGGGGACTGAGAAGTCTAGCTTTCTACAGAATATGTCCTTAAATATCTGCCAGCTGATCTTATCCTGTTCCTTCACATATCCACACGGTATCTTTTTGTAGGTGTGCAAATTAAAGTTTACATCAAGCTTTGATTCAGATTTAAAGGAAAAAGAAAAAAAAAAAGAGAATACTATTATTATTATTCAGAGTATGTAAATCATCAGGTCAAATGTTATTTTTCAGTATTACAGACAATTATCCACCGATCTGTCCCTCCAAAACCTCCCTTTCCTAATAAATAAATAAATAAATAAATAAGATATGCAAATGATTTTTTTTTTTGCCAATGTGCCATAACAATGGCTATTTCTTTTTCTCTGAAACCCCTGACCCTTAAAACCTCAAACCAAAATACACAGTTAATACTGACAATGGGATGAGATTTATAACATTCTGAGAAAACAGAAAGAAGTGCAAATTCAGAACTGCTCCTGGTAAAGTATGATGACATACCAGTAAAATTACAGCATTATTAGTTTAAAGCCTGATTAAATTTACAAATGTTCAATAAAATGATATGTCATACCCTAATTCTTGGGCACTGAATTAAAAAGTAGACTTGAAGGCTTTTTAACCTGTATAGTTGCCAGCAATTTTTATCATTCTACCTGACAGCTATGAATGTTTGTATATGTCATGTTGTGAGGGAGAAAATGTCAGAACAAGGTGCTGCAACAGGTTTATCGAGAGGAAGGCACACATGCCAGCAAAAAATTAGCCTATATTACTTGGAGATTTCAAGCTTGGAAGGCATGGATTGTGTGCACTCACATCTCTAGCTGAAGAATGACAAATCAGAGAATGTCTATCAGGACTAAATTGAGAGTACTTTGGCATACAAAGCCCCCCTGATACAGGCACTGTAATTCTTTGAGATATGTTGTCCAAACATGTCTTCATTTTTAGTACTTTTCAAATCTATTTTGCTAGCCACATGTAATCAAATAGTGTAGGTCCCTGAAAGTCTTTCATTAAAAGAGAGAGTTGAAATGGCATTGTGACCCAGGCCAATGCTGAATTCTGCTTCTTACAGGATTTACAGAAACTAGTACCCTACCTACAACATATTTCAAAGGAATTGAGTCCTTTTACAAGTGAACAACTTCTTTTCCCTTGTTACCATGTCTCTTCTCCATTACTCCAGCAATATTTCACAAGAAAAGGTCTGTTCTTTGGGACTAGTTAGAGAGAGAAACTGAAACCCAGCTACATCAAAAAACAATCCAACTTGGGTCAAATGATAACATCTAGCAAGCTTTCCACTTCTTTTCCATTGCTCTTACAGTGGAAGAATGTGCACACTACTAAATGACTGAGCTGCACATGTCCAAAAGGGAAACAGTTTGCAATACACTCCAGAAGCTGAAAGGTTCTTCTAAAAAAATAGTCAATAGATGAATCAGAATCCGTTTTAATGAGTTTTATGATTATTAAATATCCTGGATAGTGCCTACATTGGAATTCATTGACCTTTCTATATAAATGACACGAATAAAGGTAAGGATACCCTTTCAAAAGTACTTATAGCACTCTTACTCCCAAAGGTCAGGTTAAAAGACGAGTAAAGTCTATATTATCAAATTGGTTGTGACAATTTTGAAAGAAGACTAAGAAATAAAAATACAAAAGTAGGCAAAAAATCTCTGTACCTTTAGTTTCAGGCTTTCTTTCTCTTTGGGAGCACATTACCATTAAGTAACATTTATTTTTCTGAAATTGTAATGTTACCTTAAATTTCAATATGTTTATAAGTTTAACTGTGACTTGCAATCAAGCTGTTTATCCTATCAAAGAATGGGAGAAGTTCCAGAACCAATGGTATTAACATCAATAACAAAGTTTCAAGTTCATTTATTTATTTATTTAAAGAGAGAGAAAGGAAAAACAGAACTGGAGAATGTTCAGTTAAGAACTTACATTGCAAATATCAGTCCATGACTCCTGGATAAGAAACCCTTAGCCTGTTTCCCCCTTTAATCTCTAGAAAATGAAGATTTCAGCCTTTCTCAGAGAAAAAAGTTGATCTTAAAGAAGAACCTTCTTCATAGACTTACAGAAAACTGGGTAAGCCAGCTGCCCCAGACAATTACAAACATATTAAACATTTATGGCTCCATCTACATCACAGTTGCAAAGTTGTCCATGAAAAGCCAGAACAAAAACCACTTGCTCTTGCTGATCCCCTTGCCTCAGTGGATCATAAGACTATGATGTTCAGGTACATAATTCACAGATGTTTGTTTCATTTCCCAAAACTTCTCTAAGAATATAACTGCACTACTTCAGCTGCTACAAAGACTTTCCATCATTACTGAGCACACACACAAATGAATATGATTATTCTAGTTGCTGTCGTGGGACTGATGGAAATATTATGTAAATTAGTACCTAGTCTAGCCCACATTCTTTGTAGAAACATACACATTATTTACTTACTAATGCATTCAGGCAGAGGTTTGTCCCAGTGGCCATTTGGTTGACAAATTAAAACTGAAGAACCAAATAAAAAATATCCAGGATTACAGTCATAAAATACTACTGTTCCATATGTGAAGTTTCCATGTTCAATTTTACTTTCTCTTATAGAATTTGCAGGAATTCCAGGATCAGAACAATTGACCACTAAAAAGAAAAAAAGCACAGATTTGAGAGTCATGCAATCTACTAAAATGCCCTTTAAATTGTCTCTTTTTATTTCCATGAGAAAATTTCAATACGTTGCTACCCTGATTTTATATGTAATGATACTGAATTAGGAAGATAATATGAAACCAGGAGATGCTAAACTCAGCAAATGAAAGGAAATGTTTCTTCACAGAATGTGTTGATGCTGTAAAAGTATTAGCCACGAACAGTGACTGGACATACTAACATATTCAATTTATACCCTTTTATAAACTACTGCCCACAGCTGGAAAGCTAGAAATGCCTCTAGTCTAACCAAAACAGCCATGCAAATATACTTACGCTCCTATATTAATATTTTGATAATGAAGCACCTTTGAGGCAGATGCTTTGAGCTAAAGGGCACATGGTCAGTTAAGTAACACTGTGGTACTTCTGCAAGAACAGGGAAATATCCCAGAAAATGGGTATGTGCTTTTTTTAAAAAATGGTGCACTTCAATGTTTAAGAATACTGATGGATTTTTTTTTTTTTTTTTTGAGTCTGCAATTTAAGATTCACATGTTTGAAAAAATCAGTGAATATTTTTATTTGATTGATTAGTTGGTTTGTTTTTTTTTTTTTCTTTTTTGATACAGCTGGTGAGAGGACTAAAATACTTATGCTGGGGGTCATGAAGACTTTTTTAGAAGTTTCCACGCAATAGACTCCTCTGGTCAAGCAAACACATCATCACCTACTCAAAAAAATACTTACTCTAGAAAACTCATGTTCATGTAAAAATTACTATCCCTATATCCTTATAATCAGTTTCATGTTTATATGTTTAGATGTGTATGTACCTGTGTGCAAATATATATATTTGTATGTGCACGAATGTTTGTACATAAAATTATCAGAATATCCTGAAAATCTTTGTAATCTAAAAAGAAATAAAGCCATTTGTTAGATGCAATTTAAAATCCTTTTTCCTACTAACATCTCTCAATACAGTTATTTTACAGATTACCTATTTCTCTCTAGTCATTACTCTAAACGTTGGACTCTGCTTGTGTAGGACTCCTAGGAGTTCTCAATTACTGGTACCACAACATTAGAATAGATATATTTTTCAAGGACAGAAATAACTTTCTAGCAACTGGACTGAAAATGAGGTTTATTGGGTACTCTTAATGCACAGTATGTGTTTAGTGTAGCAAATAAAAAAAAAAAAAACAAACTTCTCATCAAAAAGGGTCCCTGGAAGTTTAAGTTCTGCAAACTATGTGGCAATATCATTTAAGGCAAAGTGATCAAAAGGAAAGTACTGGAAAGGAAAATACAGGAAATAAAATTACTACAAACACATAATGTGACCTAGGTTGTGTACAGGCAACAGTCCATGAAGATGCGGAGAAACTCAGAAAGAGAGAAATCAGGAAGAGAGAAATCAGCAGAATTTCTGCATTTGTGCAATCAGGTTACAAAAAACCAGGACATTTTTCTAAATTAGAACAATTAAAACATTTAAAAAGCACATAACCCCAGACACTAAATGGATAATGGCGTTAAAACCTTTCTAGAAGTGCTTGTGAAAACTCAAAGACAAATAATATCACATATTTTTATTTTCAATTGAATAATTTTAAATATAATATCCAGAAGTGTTGAAAAACAACCTTAAAAAATTATGTTAATGGATTAGAATAAAAATTTAAAAACTTAAGTGGTCAGCTCACTGGAAATGACTAAAAATGCAGGAAACATTGTTCTGGGACTTAAGCTCTTCATTATCTCTGTATAATTTTGCTTAATGAACTTATAGAAAACAATTAAAAAAAATGAATGCCAACACAGCTACAGGTTGTGCAGAGAAGAAATTCAGAGCAGCCCTAAGGAAAAGGACTTGGGGGTGTTGGTCGATGAGAAAATGAACATGAGCTGGCAGTGTGTGCTCACAGCCCAGAAAGCCAACCATATCATGGTCTGCATCCAAAGGAGCATGACCAGGAGGTTGAAGGAGGTGATCCTGCCCCTCTACTCTGCTCTTGTGAGACCTCACTTGGAGTATTGTGTGCAGTTCTGGTGACCTCAACAGAAAAAGGACATGGAATTGTTGGAACAATTCCAGAGGAGGGCCACAAGGATGATCAGGGGACTGGAGCACCTCCCATATGAAGATAGGCTGAGAAAGTTGGGGTTGTTCAGTCTGGAGAAGAGAAGGCTGCATGGAGACCTCATAGCAGCTTTCCAGTATCTGAAGGGGGCCTATACAGATGCTGGGGAGGGACTCTTCGTTAGGGACTGTAGTGATAGGACAAGGGGTATTGGGTTCAAACTTAACTAGGGAAAGTTTAGATTGGATATGAGGAAGAAACTCTTTACTGTAAGAGTGGTGAGGCACTGGAATGGGTTGCCCAGAGAAGTTGTGAATGCTCCATTGCTGGCGGTGTTCAAGGCCAGGTTGGACAGAGCCTTGGTGATATGGTTTAGTGGGAGGTGTCCCTGCCTATGTCAGGGGAGTTGGAACTTGAAGATCTTAAGGTCCTTTCCAACCCTAACTATTCTATGATTCTAACTAAAGAAACATAAGAGAGTTTCTATGCAACAGTTACCCTGGCAATGTGAATGCAGAACAAACCTAACTGAAGAATAATAGAATCATGAAACATTTCTAGTAATTTGATGCCTGCCAGTAAGGAAGGTTTCATTTTTTTCTTGATAGAGTCCCTTCACCTTCAGTTTATTTTTCGCCTTAATTTTCCAACTAAGTTTGAAATCTGAAAATGCATTCTCACCTTTGCATATTGGAGGTGGGTGGCTCCACTGCCTATTAGCCTGACACTGTGCTTTCATTGGTCCTTGCATAACATATCCAGTATTACATGAGAATGTCACAACATCATTGAAGTTGAAACCATTTCCACTTGTTCTTCCATAAATAGGACTACCAGGGTGACCACAGCTAACGGCTAGCGTAGCACAAAACAAAGAAACAAAAAACAGAGCATGTTGCTATCACTTTTCATGCTTTAAGATATAATAGATAATAATTATAATCAATAGATAATACTATTTTAAAGTTTGATATTCTAAGATACTGAGTACTTTCCACGAAAGATTGATATTTCTCTGAACTGAATAAGAACTAAGACATATATATGAAAATGTTCGAGCACTTATTTAAATATGTGAATAAACAGAATAGAATTTGCCATGCAGAATGAAGAAAGCTTTCGTGAAGAATCAGATGAAAAGCAAGCACTTGATTTTCACTACATATAGACTGAAATGAAAAGGAAGTATTTCAGTGCATTAGTGCCTCAGGTAGTATTTCTTACAAATATGCCCTAGTATCAACTCACTCTGTTTTATCTTTGCAGCTTAAGTACTTAGTGAAGTTATAAGTTTATGACTAGATATATGACTAGACAAGTTTCACAATGACTATGGGCACTTGTATGTATACAAGAAGGTAAAATTTCTTTTCTGTGCCCACAAAGACCAGATGCAAAAATAGTAAGGAATACAAAACATAATTTTATAAAAGTAATTAAAAAAAGTATAAATATTTTCTTCCATGTATCAGCAAACCAGTTGTTGACAAATAACATGTTCATCAATAATTTTAAATGAAAAAAAATACCCAGAATAAATGATTTACATCAAATTTCTATCACTTTAAAAACTTTATTTTTTTTTCTAAGTTAATTTTTTTAGGTCTAATGATGTATGTTCTTTTTCTCTGTGTACAACAGAAGCATCTTGATTAACTCTAAAAGAAACCCACTAATATAAAGTAAACAATTTTTTTAGCAGCAATACGGAACTGGAAATGGTCCTTCAGGATGAGTATAGCACACAGACCAGCACAGTATAATTTAAGAAGTCAGATTGAATTCTGTAAGTTTTATTAATAGCACCATTTTTTTAAATTAAATATATTATCTTTATGTTACTGGTAACAGAAATTTTTATAGAAGGAATTGCACTTTTTTCCCCCAAGAGAGTAATTGGAATCACACACTGAACTGTTAACATTCGTAATACTGTTAGGCAAAGATACGCATTCAGCTTACAGAGATTTTTTTTTTTTTTTTTAGTAAAAATATAATAACAATTAAAATTATTCTTTTGAAAACAGAAGTATGAAAGTGCATAAAATTTCAATTAATACGCATGCATATTCAGTAGCAATATACAACAACAGCAATATGTCTGCCCACTGTATGAGCAAGAATGATGAATTCAAAAGTGAAAAGGTCAGAATTGTTAATTTTAAACACATCTCAAAAATGCAATTAAATAATCTAAATTTAAGAAAAGAAATGCAAGAGTATTTTTCTACACATTACGAAGCTTTGATCTGAAGTAAGCGTCTCCTGATTTGCTATCAAAAAGATAAATGCAGCTGCTGTTTATAGCAGCCTTTTTACACATATAAGGTCTTTCCTAAATCTTATGTCCTTTTCTGAAGTGATGTGTTGTACACTCCCCTGTATTCATAGCAGCAGCATCCGTTTGACTAGAGAAGAAAATAGGAGCAGCATCCGTTTGACTAGAGAAGAAAATACATTCATCTTTCGCTGCTTCTAGCACATCCAAAATGCACGTTTTTTTTCACTAATTCAGTTCTAAAATTGATGTTAACATTTTAATTAGAAATTACTAAGTGGCTAATTTTATTTTTTTAAAAGTCAACTATAAAGAAGTGTGCTGATCTGAAATGTAATATAAAGAAGTAATGATCTATTACTATTTCATAAAGTGAAAACAAAATTAAGAAATACAATTATTTTAGTAGTTTTATGTATGTCTAGAACTGTGTAAAACAAAGTAAAGGGTGAGTGGTAAGTGTAATGAACTGACATTGTGCGTTATGATTCATCATTCAGCTAGTTTCTGATACAGAAATGTAGGTGCAAAACCAGAATATTTGGAGGTTGATTAATACATTTTCAATACACTGATATTAATGAACCTGAACTAATGAAATATAATTGTAATTTCCTTGAGAATCCTTCAAGAACTCTCCAATTTTCCTAAAGGTAATACAGTATTTTTTTTTTTTTTTTGTTACTGCTTAATGTGATATGTTGAAATACCCATCACACAAAAGGAGCCTCATTACCAAAACACAAAATTCATGCTAAAAAAGCCAAAATCAGAAAACAAAGAAATAGTATCTCTGTGAAGAGAAAAAAACAACCAACCAAACAAAACCTGCGTATGCTTGTTGCAGCAAATATTTTAATTGCCAGCTCTGACAGTGTATTTCAAGAGTAATACTTATCTAACAACAGCAATGAAAGTCAATGTACACTAAGCCATTTTCAAATTTGAGTACCTGGATCCTAAGTCCCATCACTTTTTGAATAAACTTCATATTCATATATAAATCACAGGCATATAGTAGCCAAAAGAAGCAATGGAAATTTTAAGTGACAATACAGCACTTCATCTGGTAGATGTATCACAGATTTGAGGTGGCCACATAATTTTGGAGATCAGCTTTAAATCTTCTGGGGGGTGAAGTGTAGGGGTGGAGGGTGGAGATAGGATTTTGTTTGGGTTTCTTTCAAATGAATACTAAGCTGCAAAGAAAGTACTCATCTTGCCTGACACAGGCATTCCAATAACATAGTTCAGTATGTGTTGCCATGCTTACTTACGCACACAGGATGGAAGCTGGCCAGACCAGTTATGATCCTGTTGACATATACGTACAGAAGAACCAATCAATCGAAACCCAGGACTGCACTGATATACAACTGTGTCTCTATATCCGTAATTTTCTCCAATTACTTGACCATTGACTATAAGATCTGGAATACCACAGTGACCAGCTATATTTTGTCAAAGTAAAAAAAACACAAAGAAAAATTTATTAGTAAATATGCCAGAGGAGTTTTAACTATAATTCCTTAATTAAAACAAAGAAATGCTGAACAGCATAAACTTTAAAAAAAAAAAAAAATTTCATTCAAGGGTTTATTTTCATTAATTTGGGGAAACCTGATGGAATGTAACTGTATAAGTAGAAATGTACACATATAAAAAATTACAAAAAGAGACTGTATTAAAACATTAAATGTCATATATGTTGTCAAATTTGTTTTCAAAAATATGAGTAAATCCTATTTATTAAAACCTTTATAATTCTATATTATTTCCCTTAGTTTTCTTTAATATTAAACTTAACAAAGATAGCACTATACCACTCCATATTTAAATGAAAATAAAAAATCCATATAAGCACAAAAAAAAATAATATAAATATTATAAATATCAATTCATATGAATGTTCTTCTTACAATGGAAACAAACTGACATGAACAATATACTGCTGGCATCTGACTCTGGACTGACTTCTATTTTTATTTTCCTATTGATCCCAGAGGAATTCTGACAAAGATTAACACATTCGGGTTAGAGAGAGTCAGAGCAGCTACATCAAAATGTCCTGCAATCAAAAATCGCTGTATGTCTTGTCATAATCTTCTACCCTTATTCTCAAAATATGAGAAATCTTTTTATTTATACCACAAAAGTCACAAACAGACATTTAATCCAGAGAGAGTCTGGGAAAAAAATTGACCATGTGTCATTTGTTATTATTTTCCTTAATGAACTCTGGAAAATGAGCACTAGTATTCATCAAATAATGTGGTAATGCAAAATCTCCTGAGAGTGGCTGACCTCATGAAGACTGTGTCATATGGCAAAGAAGTCACTGCAAAAACAATTATGGCAAGCAAGAAAAACCACCAGTGTTTCATCTAGTACTTTAGTGAAAAAGAAATATTACCAGCCACCCAAATCTCTTTGCTCTCCTTTTCTCCACTACTTCCCTTCTTCCTGCCCAAACAAATCTGCAGAACATGGGTCGGACAATAAGAAAGGACATTTGGCAGCAATATAGTTTGGATTGTTTTTTTCCTTTGAACTTTCAAGTATTTATAATACCTTGGGGTAAATTTCAGCATATTGCCTCATTCTTTCAGGGCTAGAAACTTCCTATATAAAAAAATAAAAATTAAAAAAGAGTAATAAAAAAAACAACACGCCACCCCCCCCAAATGAAAAAAAAGTTTTTCTTATAACTTGCATCTGGCAGCTTAAGCTTCATATAGTATTTCATTGCATGAATCACGACAATGTCAGAATTTACAGTAGAGGTAAAATATGGAACTTCACACTTATTAAATTGATGAGTACAATTTGATTTCTTCATTAAAAATGGAAGTCCAAATCTGGTACTGTTCAAGGGTATATTCCACCCTTGTTTGTTACTTCTCTATTTCCCTCACTGTTAAATAAGGATCAAGCATACTTGAAATTTATGTTTTCTGAGACAAGATGGCATATTAAATGTTTATAAAATTTTTGTCAAAGTACTTCTTGATTCTCCAGGGAAGTCGTAAACTGTTCAGTACATAGCAGTCTTTATTGAACATGCCATAAAGGGCCCAATTTCCCTCCCCTACTACATTTATTATGATGAATGGGACGACCTGTATGAGGAGGAAAATGTGAGCTGGAAAAGATCAGTTTCTATCTGAAGTTCAACTAGACAGATTGCAATAATTCAGACCATGTTCAAGGAAATATTTTTGCATTTAATTACAATGTTTGGCCTGGTTCTTAATTAAGATTTTAGTGCTGCTTTATGGCAGTGAAGTGGAAGCAGAATACATCATCAGAAAGGTCAAGCACTGTTTCCTGTGCAGAGGGAATAAACCTGAAGTAATTCAGCACATCAGGTGATTAATATTGCAATGTGCGCTCATCACAATATCCCGGTACTTAAACGGCAAATACAAAAAGGATGAAAGCTCTCTCTTCACAAGCAGAGGACAAGGGCCAATGGATACAAGTTGCACTTGGAGAGGTTTCACCTTGACGCAAGAAAGAATTTTTTACAGTAAGAACAAACATTCACTGGAACAACCTCCTCAAGAATGCGATGCAGTCTCCATCAATGGGAGTTTTCTAGATGTGACTGGACAATGCTCTAGATAGTCCCCTTTTAGCTCCCTTTCCCCAGAAAGGTTGGACTATATGATGTTTTGAAGTCCCTTCCAACTTGGGCTGCTCTATGATTCTATTAGCTCCTGTGCCTTGCTTGTTTTTTCCCACTCTGTACAACAATTACATATTTGGAGCGCTAACTATACTGCATGACGAATTGTGAACTAGTCACTATTAGTAAAGAAGTGTATACATTTTAAATAGTAGAGCCTATGACTACCCCTGCGTAAGGTTTCTAAACTGAAAAATAAAAAAAATCTAAATTTATGGAGAATATTATAAAACTGCAGTTCTATAATAACAGAATTCTAGATCAGCTTATTACAACAGTGTTAAGGAATTAAATGTAATTTAAAAACAGGATATGTCAGACTTCTGAATGTTTTTCAATTAAGAAACAATAAATCATCTCAATTAAAAAAATAAAACTAAATAACATTTGGAATTTGCAGGATTTGTATCCAGTTTTCATTTTGCTTTTCAGGGGAGGTTTTATCTGCTGGAGAGATATAAAAGAATTTCAAAACAAACAGCACCTTACTCACCAAAACAAAACTGTGGGTTCATCTCTATTTGCTTGATTTTAAAAATTGAAAAATCTGTCACGCAGGTGCATGTGGAAAGCAATTCAGTGTGTTTGCTTCTGAAAGTGTATGTAATGCTATATATATCTCCTGTTAAGAGAACCTGTGAGGACATTACTGAAATTTCCACAAATTTATGCAGCTGAATAAATTCCCTAAGTTGCCAAGAAGTCACAGATTCATCAATATTTTGCAGGAGATTTTTGTTAGTTTGCGCTATTTCCCCATTCTATTTCATACGTCTAGAGAACTGGTCTCCCTCAGAGGAAATAAAGACCTTTCACTTATAATACTTGTTATCATTACTCTTCCAATACCAAGAAAAAAATAAAAAAAAAAAAAAAGAGGGAGGCAAAAAAAACCCCTAACTCTTAAGACACCAAAAAAACCCAGCTACTTTCTATCCACATCTTAAAGAGTAATTGTTACTTAATTACTCTTCCACTCTATTCTGGCTCTGTTGTGTTTCTTCTAAAATCAAGGTGTTCATTTATTTTTCTCATTACTATTAGTGGAATTCTTCCCTTCTGCCATTTTCGTCTTAAGGTACCTGTGGAGAAAACAGTTCTAAAATGTTCCTTATATATTAAAGATATTCTCATATTTATTATTGCATATAATGGTAATTTTCATGGTCAATTCTGCTGTTAATTGTTTTTCGGGCCTTCCATTTGTGACAAATAAGGATGTTTATTTCCTGTTATTAACATGCTGAAATAAGTTTCTGAAGCCTGTGATACTTTGAGTATTATGTGTTTGCATTTAGCTGCACATACACATATAATAGGGAGTTTGGGGTTTTGAAGTTTTGGCTTTTTTTCATTCTGGAGAGCTTTCAGATAACTGCTGATTCTTTGGTAGTCTGAGAAAAACAAATACTGTATGTGTATAGTTTTTTGAGAAACTATCTTTGTTTCTGAATGAGACATCCAATTGAATCATTACAGAAGATGAGCATTTTAGTTTTGAAATTTGGCATTTTGAATGAAGAAAAAATGATAAAACTAATTGTTGTAATAACTATCCTTCATTTAATACAACCACAAGGAGTGCCTAACTGTCTTTTGTAATGAGATAGCTAAATTACTCCTCCTAAATGCAATCTAAAACTGCTCAGGATCTAAATTCTGCAGGTGGACTGTTTTCACTGGGGATTGAGTGCAAATACTGCAAAATGGATATCATATTGAAAAAGACCTTTGCAAAGACAAACTTAATCTGACAGAAAAACTACAGCAGAAA
Source organism: Psilopsiagon aurifrons (assembly GCA_025447955.1). NCBI lineage: Eukaryota > Metazoa > Chordata > Aves > Psittaciformes > Psittacidae > Psilopsiagon > Psilopsiagon aurifrons. The sequence continues at coordinate 21,099 of JAOEHY010038159.1, forward strand.
ACTGAAAACAGATGAAAAATGATAGATAGAAAGTAAAGGAATGCTGCGAAAAAAAAGTACTTCTGGGAAAACGAAGGCTATGACACTGAGCAACAACATTGACTCTTTTTTTTTAAATAATTTTTCTTGTTTGGCAGGAAATTTATTTCACAAATTGATGAGCAAGCATTAAAGAAATACTGATTCTATTATCAATTTACAGCCAATAAGTCATTGAATACTTAATTATAACGGATAAAAGATTTCATAGTACTGCTATTATCAAATGGAGTATCACTTTTTTTATCCCCAAAGTAATATTCTGAATCTAAAGCCAATACAAGCAAATATAAAACTTTGTAGCCACCTTGAAAGACTATTGAAAGCAAAAATATGAAAAAATAATCATGTAAGATTTGTGGAAGATGCAGGAGGAAGTGGCTTAAGCAGCAAGATCGGTATTATACTTCTGATCTTCATTTATCAGAATAAATGAGAGAAAAGTAAATACACCCTTGCCTGGTATATTGCCAATACAAACAAATAATAAGTAGAACATTTACTGCACTGTATTAAGAACTGAATTATGGGTAGACGAAAAGCTGAAATAAAATTAGCAAATGTTAAGCAAAATCTCCATTCAATGATTTGCAACAGTTAGTTTATCATAATTACGATTAACTGGGCAGGAAAAAAAAACATTCTAACACCCTAGTAGTAAATAGCTGACTTCACACTAGGTTAGAGTGTTAGAAGATTATACAGTAAGCTCTTCTAGACTTTTCAGGATAGCCTTATTCATTGTCAATGTCTTTTTTTTTTGTGCTGTACTGTAAGACTGTGTGTAGTTCCATCTTTTCTATGTTATGGATATAAAAAACATATACAGCACTTCTGTGAATGCAACTGAGGCCCCTTAATGTAACCCATAACTTATAATACTGAATCAAAAGATGCAACTTTTGCAATGGCAATGGGTGAATACTGCAGGAAAATCACAGACTGAGGGGGGAAGCACTATAACATTCTCTATTTCCAGTCTAGAAAAGCTTGAGAGTAACAACTACATGAAAAATTATTAAGAAACAAAATTAGTCAAAAAGTAAGAATGAAGGATATTAGTAATGTGTGAGCATCAAATAAATTACCTAACTTGACATGAAATCTAGCTTTAGCAATGAAGTATGAGCATAACAGCTTGGTGTCAACCTTTGAAACTTCAGCTGCAAATGAGGTTTCTTGTCTGCTGGTTAAATTCTGAGATGTAAGAGTAGGAATAAATGAACAGAGAAACATTCTATTATATGGCAAAAACATGCCCATGCTTATTTCAGCTGTAAGCAACATCAAACATGAGCACAGAAGTGAAAGAATTCTACATATCAAGATATAATTGAAAAAAAAGAGAGTTAGGCTATTATTCAACAAAATTAATTAACCTGTCAAGATGACCTTAGCTGAGGAGGAGAGAATTATTTGTTGGAAATCATTTCTTCTCTAAAGGGCTTGCATGTCTAGGAAAGAAGGGGACTATTCATCAGAGACTGCAGTGATAGGACGAGGGGCAATGGGCTCAAACTTAAACACGGTAGATTTTAAGTTGCATATTAGGATGAAATTGTTTACTGTGAGAGTGTTGAGGCACTGGAACAGGCTGCCAAAGAAAGCTGTGAATGCGCCATCCCTGGCAGTGTTCAAGAACAGGCAGGACAGGGCTATGATCAACCTGGACTAGTGAAAGGCATCCCCTTCCATGGCAGAGGAGCAGGAACTATATGATCTTAAGGTCCCTTTCTACCTAAACCATACTATGATTCTATGATTAAATGGCAACCAAAGTAATACAGGAAACAGTATAAAATCTAACAGATGATCTCAAGACAATTTATTTCAGCATATACTGATCTCCAAAACATCAACTTCAACACAGACCCACTTTAAAAATTGTGCTGCTTTCTGAAAATGAGTATGCATTTCCTCCTGCCAAGCTACATTAGAAAAAACCCCTCCCAAAAAAATAAAAAAACCCAATCCAACAACAACAGTGCTGTAAAAATAATGATCTTCTGAGAGTGATTCTCCTTTGAGTTAAAAGTCTAAAACAGTGTTTATGTAAAAAGGGAAGACAATCTCAGTCTTAGAAAAACTTTTGAAAATGTCAAGAAATTCTATTCAGCATTCAGATATCAGTTTAAAGCTCTGAAAGTACTATCAAGCCTTCCATGAAGTAGATCCTATTTATTTGCACTCCAGGAAATACTCAGCTTAATAAATGGCTGATTACAGCTATTGAAATAAATAAATAACCATCATAAAAAAATTCTGTATTTATTAAAATATATATTTTAATGATCATTGTTACTCAATTTGATTTAAAGCTGATCTTGTTCTAGTACTATTTTGTATCAAACTAGGTTCAACACTAACGAGTTTTTGGTCCTGTTGCTGACACCTGTACTCACATTTATTCCAAATTTCATAAATTCCTCAAATAACAAATAACTGGAACGGAAATTGTCTAACACAATGAATGAGCAAGATTGAGTGGTACTTTTGAAAAAAATAATCTGTATTTTTAGCCAAATACCTGGATATTATTTTATCTTGTATGATTTCATTACTGTCATATAAGTGTACACTTAAGGGCACCTTGCACACGTAAACCAGAAATACAATGGTAACCATTTGAGTCCAAGAATAAGTACGTTTTTCAGCAAGTTAAAGTGGAAAGCCTCTATGATAAAAAATAAAAAAGGTTAATAGCTGTGAGCAGAAAAGCTTTAGAAGCAGAAAGTGAAATTCAATTTTTTTCTTACTATTTTTTTAGTGATTAAGAACAAACTCCAGAATTTATTTGTAAGTTGCACAAAAATTGCTTAGATCTTTACCTCGGGTCTCTATTTCTTTGATCTTTATCTACTCCATAGATCTTCCTGCTGTATTTTATTTCCCTTCTCCCACATTCTACCATATGCTTAATTTCCTCCACCTTTTATCAACTTTTTCTTTTTCAGCCTTCTTAAACAAATTTCTTACTTTGGATTTGTCATTGGCTGAACCCATCCCTCCAGCTTAAACACTTGTTGAAGAAACAAGAATTTAACTAAGTCACTCTGAGTCATTCCAGAAAGTTCATTCCTATGCAGTGATGCAGCACAGCAGGCAGTGTTGCTGAAAGCAATTATGGTAGACATTATCCTCTCTGGTTTATAAATTTGCTCTAACTTTTGTTTTTCTTTCCCTTGTTTTGCCAAGGCATACATGCTTTTTTTATATGCTATATATAATGAATACTGCATTCTATTTCTGTAAGTAAAACTTCATGTTTTCTTCAACAATTTGTAATCATTAAAGCTTTGAAGATATACATTTGAATATTAACTTTAGTCCTATCAGTCTGACATAAAAAGCATCTTTTAGATTACCGTTTTCCTCTCTAGTCTTATAGTTGTTTTAACACGTTTTCTTAACTGCTTATTGCTACTGGATAAAACAGCATATGAACTTTATTATAATCAATATATTCTGAGAAGAGTTGAAAGATGATGTAGCCTATCAATATTAAGATTATATTCATTTTTTATTTTTACAGACAAATACAGGAGAAATTACATTCATTCTGTGTGATCATCACTTGACATAATGTTATTTTGGCAAAATTCTTAAATGCAAGTGTTTTTTCAAGGTGCTATTCACAAATAGCAGACAATTTGGCTGTTTTCACAGCAATATTTCTCTTTTTCACATTTCTCTAAACTTCAATAGCTGTAACCTTTGCAGACAACCCATTAAAAGAAAATCCAGTCAAAACAAAAAACAGTCAGAACATTTTGATTACACACATATTATGGTGTCCCTAAAGTTTTAGATTTAGAAGTCTGCCTTACCATTTCTGACAGCTTAGAAGAAAAAGAAACTCCAAAATGAAGATTTTTTTTTATCTTTCTCTGCTAAATGATATTCACTGTCAAACTAAAACATAAACAAAGCCTGTCTATCCCCTCACCTATATGTCAAGAAACATTTCAGCTTCAGACCTGTAGGCTGATAAGCAAACCTTTTGCTCATTAATGAGTCATCTAAATTAAGCTTAAATGAAGATTTGCACCAAAAAAGTGTTGTATTACAGAAAAATGTTGCTTGGGATGTAGAGTGACCTAAAAAGATAAACAGCAATCTGCACAAAGAGATATCGCAACAACCCTTATACTTAATGTATAGTTCAGATTCTTGTGAAAGTCTCAGTCCTTGGATGTTCTTTTACATTCTCATGTCGAATAACAAGGTATAATATAACCTTCATATAGAATTCTAAAACTGGAACACTATCATAACTTTGCTTACTACTGAAACTAAAATGTTAATTGCATGCAGTGTTAATATCAATGCCTCTGCAGTTAACAAAACAACACAGATCAAATACGTATGATAATAATGAATTAAAAAGAAGCCCTGAAATACTTTTGCCAGGGATCGCAGGTTCATTTTATTCATAAACTCTTCAGGGACTAGTGTCTGAGTACTTTAAATAAGAGAAGATGCCTAACCATGTACAAATAAAGTGTGTCAAATTTGATATTGTCTGGACAGAGATATTCTTTGAGAAATAAAGTTGCAGTACTCCTGCAAAGTTTCCACATTTTTTTTTTCCTGTATCTTTTGCAATGTGCAGATTAATTGTGTAATATAGCCACTGAGTTCAGGTATACTATGCAGGTACTTTATTTTACTGGGAATACGGATTAAACCCCATACATCTAGAATCAATCAGTCTTACTGCTTATGTACAGGTCTACTTTAGATACATACACAGGACACAGGTTTTGTATTTTGGGAAGATACTGAAAAAGGAATTCAATCTATGGAAAGGTAACCACAGTTATAATTAGATACAGCCACACAAATTTTTAAAATGCAGAACTCTCCTCAATGTCTGTGCTAACAGAAAGAGACAAGCTGATTTGCTTCACTTACTTTTATCTGCTAGAAAGAAAGAAAATAAGGAAGCCATGACATTAGTATCCATACCTAAACATCTGGTCTCAGTTCCCCTCCAGAGTCCAGAAGGCAGACATTCTCTCACTGCAGAGCCAACTAGCATGTATCCAGAGTCACAAGTAAATATAGCTGTAGATCCATATGTGATTTGAGTTCCAATCTTCTTCCCATTTGGAGGTGTAGGAAGTTCTCCGCAAGAAATAACTTTATGGCAAAACCAAATCAAAACAGGTATGTACAGCTGAGTATCACAAGCGCAATAATAATTATCAACCAGAAATACTTATCAGCATTCTTGCCAATTATCAACTAGTCCACTTACCTCTATATTACAGTGAACCAGAGAAATACATTTCAGAGCGTTAAGTATTTTTCATTAAAAAAAAAAAAAAGACACAGGTCATGCTTACAGGTATTTTCTTGTCACTGAACCTAATGACACTGAACCTGTTAATTTGTAAATAATAGCCTTCAGGATACCCAAGAATTCCAGCCAGGAAAATTTTTCTAATTAACAAATTCCAATATTTAATTAGTTAGGTTTTATTTCAGCCAAGAAAATAAAAAAGATAACTGAAGTCTGTAGAGTAGGTGCACATACAACATGTACTCACTGTGGCAGTAAGGCCGCTCATTTCTCCAACTCCAAGTGCCATTAGCAAGACACTCGATAGATGCTGGTCCCAAACCATAATATCCTGGATCACAGCTGAAAACTACTTTTGTTTTATACTCATAATGTGAACCATTCACTATTTTCCATCTTCCATGCTCCAGTGTAAAAGAATTGATGCTTGGACATGTAACAACTTCCAAAATAATGAAAATACAGAGTTAGTTGTGGCTTAATACAGGGAAATTAGGAAAATCTGTGCTCTTATTAATTCAGAAATATATTTTAAATACAGTGAAATAACTTTTGAAAAGCAATTTGAAATTGCCTGTGGTTAGCATGTATGAGTTGTCTAACAATGGCCCAGACAGAGCAGTGACTGTGTATACAGATCCCTGCAACTGGTGTACACAGAATCTATACTATGATTGAATTCACTGTAAATTGACAGACATGGAACTACTGTGATACTTTATGTAAGGCACCAGAGTCTTGACTAAATGTTAGCTACATTTCAATCTGTCCAGGTAAATTATATGAGATCTTATACACTCATTAGGAGAGGCTGTACATCGGTGACAGATAAAATAATATCCCTACCCAAGATGGCTTTTCAGCAGCTATACAATTTTATGTTCTTCCTCCAGCCCCTCCTGAAAGTTCTACAACCCTAATCTAACATATCAAAAGACACAGAATAATATTTTTATTGGATACTATTTTCTCTCCATTTGTACTGTTTCTTCAGGTAGAAGAAAAAGACATGAGAGAATGGAATTTTCAAGAGTAATAAAAAGGAGGAAAAGAAAAAAGGGAAAATCTTTGAAAATCATTCTATGGTATGCTTTCTTTCCTCTCCAAAATTCATTGGGTGAAATAAACAAAACCTTAATGTGCAACAGATAGGCTGACATTTCTTTATCAGTCTTACGATCACCTGGGTTTTCATACCCCATTTATAACTGATGGCATCCACTCCATTCTGGGACTAAGCATACATTTTCTTTCACAGATACTCCCCCAAGTTTAGATGGTGTAGGATTATAATGATGGGCTTAATATAAATAATAAGTAACTGTTTCAAAAAAGTATCCCAGAGTACCAGAGCTTTTTAAATTTTGGATAGTAAACAGGATTTTTTAACAGTATATAAACAGTGTGAACTGTGAAACTCTCACTGAAGAGATCACTTTGCATAAACCTCTGCAACCATTAACTTTGATTTAGATATAAATTAATCATCAGATTGAAAATTTTCATAATCTCTAGTATATTTCTTCTGCTGTCACAGAACGTTTCAATATGTAGCTCAGGTACATACATTTCAAATATGTATTTCACAATTATTTAATACCAACAATTATTCACAGATTAAAGTAAGAAGAAACCGAAAGTTTAAGTACCGTGAAAATTTCTGCTCTGGACAAAAAAACCAAAATGTATGGCCAGGTACTTATTCACTGGAGTCTTTTTACTTGTAACTTACCTACACAGCGAGGTGTTTTATTGTGATTACTCCAGGTACCATCTGGCTGGCAGACTGCAGTAGTAAGTTCCTTGGCTGATAGTCTATATCCATCATTGCAAAAATAAGTAACATGAGTGCCAACTAAGTAATCTGTGGTTAATATCCCACCATTTAATGGAGCTTTAGGAATTCCACACGATATTGCTGAGTAAAGAGAAAGACATAGTTATTTTCTATCATCTTCTGTACTATAAATTTCCACTTGCTCATCTCAAAGAGTTTATGCATTGTAGTTCCATGGAAACTATGCTAAGAAAGACAAGTAGGCGGTTGGTGACATCCAACACAGATTCACTAAGGGCAAGTTATGCCTGAACTGGTTTGGTGACCTTCTATTATGGGGTTACAGTGCTGCTGGATAAGGGAAGAGCAACTGACATCATCTACCTGGACTTGGGCAAGTCATTTAACACTGTCCTGCGTATAACCTTGTTTCCAAACTGGTGGAACGAACTCTGTCTGGGGACAGGTGAGCAGTCGACAGAGACTTTGTGGGTCAGGGTTAAAGGGAGAACAGCAATGGGAGACATTACTGTAAGGATCTGTTACAGACCGCCTGACTAAGAGGACTCTGTGGATGAAGCACTCTATAGACAGATAGGAACAGCCTCATGCTCACAGGCCCTTGTTCTCATGGGGGACTTCAACAACCCTGATATCTGTTGAAAGGATGGTACGGCCCGGCACAAGCAATCCAAAAAGTTCCTCGATTGTGTGGAAGACAGCTTCCTTCTGCAAATAATAGAGGAACCGACAAGGAGAGGTGCTATGCTTGACCTCATGCTCACCATGCTCCAGGGCAGCCTTGATTGCAGCGATCATGAGATGATCAAATTCAAGATCCTCAGGACAGTGAGAAGAGTGTGCAGGAAGCTCACTGCCCTGGACTTCAAGAGAGCAGACTTCAGCCTCTTCAGGAACCTGCTGAGCACGATTCCATGGGATATAGCCCTAGACGGCAGGGGGGCCCAAGACTCTTGGTTGATATTCAAGGATCACCTGCTGCATGCTCAGGAGCGATGCATCCCGACTAGAAGGAAGTGCTGAAGGAGGGCCAGGAGACCCAAAGGAAAAAAGAGGCTTATAAAAGGTGGAAGCAAGGACAGGCGGCCTGGGAAGAATTAAGGGAAGTTATCCAGGAAGCTAGGGACCAGGTTAGGAAGGCTAAGGCCCACTTAGAATTAAACTTGGCTAGGGATGTTAAGGACAAAAGGAAGGAATTCTATAGGCATATTGCAAATTAAAGACGCTAGGGACAACGTGGGCCCTCTCCAGAAGCTATCAGGAGAACTGACTACTATGGATTTGGAGAAGGCTGAGGTTCTTAATGACTTCTTTGCCTCAGTCTTTACTGGCAGATGCTCTGACCACACCACCCAAGTCTTGGAAGGCAGACGCAGGGACTGTGAGAATGAAGACCCTGGGCCCACTATAGGAGAGGATCTGGTCTGAGACCATCTTAAGAACCTGAATGCATATAAGTCCACGGAACTTGATGAAATCCATCCACGGGTCCTGAAGGAGCTGGCAAATGAAGTTGCTAAGCCACTATCCATCATATTTGAAAAATCATAGCAGTCAGGTGAAGTTCCCGACAACTGGAAAAAGGGAAATATAACCCCCATTTTAAACAAGGGGAAAATGGATGAG
>JAOEHY010038160.1:0-54820 GCA_025447955.1 Psilopsiagon aurifrons
CGGCAGACGCCCAGCGTCCGGCCCCACCGGGTGCGAGTGCCGGCGGCGGGGCGGGGAGGGGCAGACCCGGCCCTCCTGCCTGGACCGCGGTACCGGCGGGCTCGGCCTTGGAGAGGCTCTCACCTTGGCAGAGTACAAATCCTCTATACGTACCCTTGTGCCGAGGCGCCTTCCAAAAGCTAAGTAGGTAAGCTACCCGCTCCTTCCCCGGCTTCTGGCTTTATTTTCTAATGAGACAGCTGTCACGCAGAGCAGTTATTTTTTTATCTCTCGGATGTTTCTGAGTGAAAATGCTTTGTGCTTTTAGCCGGGGTGACCATGGAAAGGAGGGCAGTGATGGGAAGGAAAGGCGTAGGTATTAGGCGTTGGTTTTGTTGTGGCTTCCCTGCTGTAAGTCAAACGATGTTTCATCCCTATTTGGCAAGTGGGGTAAGTGAGGAGCTTTTAAAGGGGTGCTGACATTAAAGTATAATATTGTCTTCTGGAAAGCATTTTGCTGTTTGCTTCACAAGTATGTATTTATGTGTTGGCAAGCCCTGAACTGAGCCTAATTGAAAGGTAGGTTTTACTTTTGTGTTTTTTTGGCTTGGTATTTTGTGGTGTTGGCAACTGTTGCTTCACTTGGTCTTGTCTGAGTACCCACACTGACAAATTTTGGTGCAGCTTTAAGAGTTGCCATTGCAAGCTCTGCCAGCTGTGTGCTCAGGGGAGGCCTCAGCTTCACCAGGCTTCTCTGCTGTCCAGATGCTGTCTTTAATGGCAGCATAGTAAAACAAAGTGAAAAAGGAAATGTGGTCTTGAAATACAACTGTTTAGAAACACTGAAGTCTGATATTTCTTGTGATATTGTCTGAATTTCAAGCTACGAGTGGCCCACTTCTTGGGACAATTATTGTTATGATCTTCTCCTCTATTTGCTTGCTTAGGCCAGTAAAGGGAAAAGTAAACATTGTGGTTAACTTGCAAGAATAGGAACTGTGTTAATTACTTCTTTCCACATAATTTTATCATTGTAACTCTCCAAAGTTGCTTCTTTTTTGACTTAATTGTATAAACTCTTACATGAAAATGCATATGCAACATCCTCATCTTCCCTGAGTTTAAGGTACTAGAGCTGCCAGAATGTGAACTCTTCCTGCCCCATTCCACTTTCAGCCTTCTGAATAAAATGTGTCATACTGGGGATGTTTCTACATTGCATTAGAGTAGAAAACAAGGTCACGTTGTGGGATATAATTTATGAACAATGTGCACAGCCTTGCCAGTGTGACCATAATTATCCTGAGAGTGATTATCAGCTGAAAACTTGAGGGTGAGAGACCAGAGAAAAGATGTACATTGAGGTTATCTCTTCTATTCTCTCATGCTATCTTTGACTTTCATTAATAAAAGAAGACACAAAGGATTTTCCTGCTGGAAAAGGAGATGAGTTCTCTATTTTGGTGCTTGGAGAGGAACCTGATGTTGCTTAACTCACAGCTGTTGGAGTTTCTGGTCTGGTGAATTTTAACACTTTACAAATATTGACAACCTACAAGAGAAGTGGGCAAATACCAGTGCTCCAGTTTGTTTCAAGGGAATAGTAAACTGCACTTTTTCCTTGCTCCCTGTCTATTGTTGATCTTCATACCAGGCTTCCTCTCATGCTGGCTGCGCTATCCTTCTTTACAACTGCAAGCTGACAGTCTGCTGCAAGGAGCTACGCTTGACACAGGAATAACACTGGCTTATATGCTGTTGACTAAAAGCTTTGTCTTTATTGGCCTGCAGTTCCCAGCAATGCATCTGTGGCTGAGTTTTCAAGGATGCAAATCTCAATCCTCATTCCCTGAAGGGGTAACCACAAATCATGCGTCCTGTGGAGTCAAAGCTAAGCGCTTTCCTTTGGAATTGTATTCTATTTCCTTATTTTAGTGTCATTTGACTAGTTAATTTCTTACATTTATTGCAAGTACAGGTGAGTTTCTGTGTAGAATATGTAAGGGTTTGGTTTTGCATCAGATGAATATTCTTTTATTTCATTAAGAACTGTGAATTGGGGGCATTTTGCTCAAATGTGATGCTAGTTTGAGTGAAGCCCCAGGTATGATGAGGCTATACGTTAAATCTGCAATTAGTTGTTACATAATCTGAGAACAGTTATGTAAATGCGTGTGTCCTATAGAGCAAAACGGGCTGAGAAATGTATTTTCTATGTTAAGCAGCACACTCAGCAAGAGCTTTCATTTCTGGAAAATACCCACTGCTCTGCAACAGATAACCTGTGTTAAATGTGAATGTTTTGGGATGCGTGCATCTCTGGAGCTGAAGAGATGATTCATGCTCAAAGCCTTCTGAGCAGCTTTTACTGTAATGAAGTTTCTCTCTTTGAAACTCATGTGATTCACCGAAAATTGGGTTTGACTGACTTTATGGGGTCCCTTATAATGAAGTTCAGGGTGAAGATAGCCTGAAGGAAAGCTGCAGGAGTATCTGTCACTTCACAGAAGATAGTTGTAGGATATGTGGGTGTATATCCATGTCAGTTTCGATGTAGTGAGGAAGGTACAGGATTTAGCATGTGCTACTGACTGATACAACTCAAGAGTCAGTATTCTCCATATTTATTTAAGTCCTAAATTATAAAATGGGAACAAGGGCACTTCTATATTTTGTAGTGGCTTTATGAGGAGGAATAATAATTTTAATACAGAGGGAAGAGGTGTTTAATTTAGGCACGGCTTTGGTTTAAAAGTATGGGCTTGTGTAGCAAAGGATTAGGGAGGTGAAAGAGGAACAAGGAGACCTATCAGCCCCCACAGAAATTTAGAGGGACCCTCCTGTGTAAATGTTGTAGAGATGGGAGGACAGTTAAGAGCTGCTGTAATTAAAGAAGATATGGGAAAGGCAAAATGCCAGTATGAGAATTATTATGGTAAAGGTGTATAATGGTCACAAAGGACGAAGATGGAACACCAATTCTGAGAGTTTAAGAAGATTTTGGCCTCTTAGCACTCTGATAAGTGTTATTTCAGGGGTAACACCTGTATTTAAATAGGATCTAAAGATGGAGGTGAAGGAAGCCTCCTGACCACATGTAAAGCTGGGCACATGGAAGCAGAGGTGAGCAGCAGTAGTTAACAGAGGTCAAGGGTAGGATTTTAATACTGGGAGTTTAAAGTGTGTTTTTCTTGTGAAGGAAAAAGGACCAAGTAGGACATGGTTAAAGGAGGACCTGAGATAAGACATCCTGGGGCAAACAAAAGGAGTGAGAAAACTAAAAATTTGATCATTGAAAGCAAAGAGCATGAGAGAATTATAGTTCAGAGATGACAGTAAGCTGAGTGTGTAAGAAAGGTTACAAGCTGTTGATGAATATGTAGAGAGTCTTGTGCTTTTGTGATAGCAAATTAATTAGGCTAACTAACTAATGGCAGTCCAGGAAAGCAAAGAATATGCAGTAAGAGTTAGCAATTACTGTTTCCTGAAACAATGACTGGAAAGTGCTGAAAGAGTCTAATTTATTCAAAATGGGTTTTAGATCCTAGAATAAAAAATTTTAAAATCCTTGTTATCTCCCTTATTTCCAACAGATTTTCTTTTTGAGTGTCCAATCTATGTTTAGTTTTAATATTTCAGTGTTGCCCTCAAGTTTCACTGGGGATTTTTAGTGTCTATCAGTTGTTTTGTTGAATTGTGTGGAGTTATGAGAGGCAGTGTGAAGATCACTTTTGTATGGAGTCAGTTTTCAGTATTTGTCTTTCTCAGAGGTGTTTCTTTAGCTACTTACTATTTGCCTCATTATTTATTTGTAATGCACTTGTAAGTGTAAACACCTCTGTCAGCAGGCCTAATACTGTAAATATTCACAAACACAGTTTTGGAAGTTAATATAAACTTTTGCTTCTTTTACAGATGAGATCATTTCATGCGCTTTTTTTGGAAGAGGTGGCTAAAGGAAATGGATAGCTATTCAGACTTCAGTGCAGAGAACCTCTCAGCTATAGCTAATATGTCTCCTTCTTTGCCTGGACAAATTGGACTCAATGCCACCAGTGATACTCCTTCTATGTCAATAAGCAGGCTTTTCCCAGCCCTGTTAGAATGCTTTGGAATAATTCTTTGTGGCTACATAGCTGGAAGAGCCAACATCATCACATCAACTCAGGCCAAAGGACTGGGAAATTTTGTGTCCCGTTTTGCACTCCCAGCTCTGTTGTTCAAAAATATGGTGGTACTTAATTTTTCCAATGTGCATTGGTCCTTCCTGTACAGTATTTTAATTGCCAAAGCTGCTGTGTTTTTCTTAGTCTGCGTTTTAACATTGTTGGTAGCCAGTCCTGAGAATCGATTTAGCAAAGCAGGTTTGTTCCCTATTTTTGCTACACAAAGCAATGACTTTGCACTGGGATATCCAATAGGTAAGTATGCTTTCTTCTTTAATATTATTTGTCAGTGTTCTAGACATGTTCACTTTTATTTTTCCGTAATTTGAAATTGACAACTGAAGTTACTGGCTGTCAAGGCCTTTTCTCAAGTTACATTTCTTGATTTCAGACCATGTACTTTTTAGTAAAGGAAGAAAACTGTCAGTTGGTATAAATCATACAGAATTTAACACAATCCAACTATTGTTGTCTGTATGATCTTGTCATGTTAAAGTAAATCAGATTAAAAAGTAAAATAAAAAATTATTTTGAATATAATTTCAAAATTGGTATAAATTACCTTGCACTTGCTGCAGGCAGTTCTCCTTATGCGAAATTGCCAGAGTTTCCCTCAAGACCAAATTCCTTGGTTTGCAAAGTATGAGCCTGGACCTCTGGCCTCTGAAACAGCTGTAGCGTGGGGTTTTTCTACTGATTGGCATTAACTCTTAGTTTAGCTCAGAGGAGATATCTAACCAAAATGTTAGTGTTTACTGGTTGTGGAGTGTATGCCAAACTTTAAATCTGTTGAAAAGAAACTTCTGATTTTTTGTGAACTTAATGTAATTTGTGTAGCCAGTCATGTTTTATCCCTTAACCTTTCCTCCCTTGTGGCCAGTAGACATGCTTTAGGACATAGACTTTGAAGAAGTCAGTCTTTTAAAAGCAAAATTGCTGCTTGATTTACGCTAACTTGCAGTGGGTCCCAGATCAGAATTTTATGCATCTGTGATGCCATTCTTGGGATATGGATCTAACCACTGGAGCTGAAAAACAAAAAAAACCCAAAACACAGAGAGGCATTCAGGGTGTAATTTGTATAGCTGTGTATTCACGTACACCTGTATTCTGAATTCCAAGCAATGCTATTTTTTTTATAGGTTTTCTTAATGGTATGTTAATGTGATTTTAGCCATGTATATTGTGATACTGGAGTTATAAGAGATCTGGAGTTATAGCAAGCTTCTCCCACCTGCTACTTGTCTGAATTGCAAAGCTTTTTTCCTGCCCTGGGAGGCTCCGTTGTGCCAATGTAGCTTCCAGCGCTACCTCTTCCTAGGCTTCCATGTGGCCGGTGAATAGTCAAGGCTAAGGACAAAAACAGAAATCAAGTTTGTTCTAGCAAAGCCAAAAGCAAGATACTTGATCACAGAATTGAAAAACAGTTACAAAAGGGAATCTTTAACATGCAGTTCCTGACTACACGTAACATCAAATAGCTCCATATTTTGGATTACTTGAGCAGTTGGCAGTTTCTTTCTCTGTATTCCAGGGCAGCATGCTCATGAGAATCTTCAATCTTTCTTAATCTCTTCAAATCTGCTGGATAATTATAAGATATAGACAAATGCAAGTGCAAACTTCGTCTTGCTTAGATTGTATCCTTCTAGTTAAAGCATTTTTCCTAGTTTGAATGGATTTGTCAGGCTACATTTTTCTTCAAGTATTTCATGATTTATAAGATATGATTCATATTTTTTCTGTGTACAGTGTAACTAAATTCACAGTATTTGGTTAAGAGCTTTACAGTAATACTTAAACACTGTAGGGCTTAAAGGTTATTTATTTCTCAAGTTGTTTATTTCCTTTCCTATTCCTTCTCTCCTCCCATCCCCAAACTTTCACCAGGGTTTGGTTCATGCTGTCACCTGTGCAAACCTCTTACTGTTAGTGGCTTCTCTGAAATGGTTGCAGGACTGGCAACAAAGAATGCCTTGCTTATTCCATTTATGTATGGTGATAGGTAGTGCTTTGTGCAAAACCTGATCTTTTATTGGAAATGTTTTTTTAAAGGCAGCTTCAGTTGAAACTTGTAAAGGAAAGCAATCAGTATTGATGAATGTGTGTATTATAACACTATTTAAAAAGAGAGTTTGAACTCTTAAATAGCATCTTGAGTTTTCATCCCATGTAATTTTTCTAATAACTTTTATGCTATTTTTTTTGCTGCTTAACAAAGATTTGAATAGAGGAAAGTTAAAATGCAGGTGAAATTTTCAAAGACCACCACTCCTTTTTTCTCTAATCAATATTGCAACAGTCCTACTCTACAAAGTGATGTTGGGGTGAAAATTAACTCTCAGAAGTTTGCTAGCAGCCCCCCCCCCCATGCAGACAGAATTACTGTGATAGAAAGCTTTGTCTGTTTGGGGTTTTTTTTATTACTGGGTGAGATAATACAACTTTGACAGGGCAGCTTTAATCTATTCTTGGGTGCTGTACCGTTAAAGCACAGGTGTAGCAGAAGTGTCGTGTGGATGGTGATTCAGCTACCATTACTTTAACGCTGCTAATTGTATTGAGCATGAACAACTAGTGTGTAATTTACATGTAATTTTGAGCAGCTGGGATGGGAAGAAATGGTTTTTCAAGTGTTAAAATATCTTTTATTTATTTTTTTTTGTTTTGTTGTGATCAGTAACAAGCAACTTCATTAAAATAAAGAGATTTTTTTCATCCGAATTAGTTGTGGATAATTTTTACTGTCTTAATGATTCCCACTGACTCAGTAATTTGCACTGGTTCCACTTTTCTACCCAGGAAAATGCATTGTGACTTCATAGATCAGTTATAGTAATTGCAGACTTTAAATATTGTGTTAGTATACTAAGTTAAACTTGGCCAAAACAAAATAATGATTTATTCAGTTTTTCACTTGGGCATTATTTACATGTGACTTACATTGAGTTGCATTTGATTGAAATGGGCATTCTGTATAAAGCAGCATAAAAAGTCACTTTGAAGTTTTAGGAAAAAAAATTACATGGATAAAAAAAGTGTCCAGCATATTTAAAGTGGTTTGATTTATCAGAATATATGTAGTGTTAAAACTGGCTTGTTAAATGCAGTAACTAACCACGAACTTTGCAGTCCTGCTCAGCAGTTTGTTCAGGATTTTAGGACGGGTAGCTATCATACACATACTTTGATCATGTAAGAGGGAAAGCACCTTCAGTGTCTTTTCTTATATACTGGAAATCAACTGATTGAGAATGTCAGTTTATTCAATCTAAGGAGGAGACTGTTTATAGTAAGTGCTGATTTAGCATTTGGTAGATTTTGTCATTCCAGATGCTTAAACGATATGAAGGTATCATTTTGGATTTTGAAAAACATAGTCATGAGGGAAAACTTAAAAAAAAACAAAGAGCAGGTTTAGTATACAGGGAAATGGAAACACCTGCAACAGTTGACTGCTTAATGGTATTTCATTTTATTTAGTACTTTGGGTGCTAAGTTAGCCACAGAAGGGCCTAATAGTTGTATTTATTCAGTACTGCTTCCCTTTTTTAAAGGAAATATTCGTTCTAGTACAGGTAGAATTGCATCTGTGTATTAAGATACTTCTGCCTGGGGAAGAGTGTGTTTGTCAAACTAGGGTAGGAAAAACTAAAATGGAAAGCAGCACTTTGTATGTATCTGAAAATTATTGGAAGTAATAACATTATATGTCAGGTAAATGGTAGAATCCTCCTTTAAAAACAGTGTTAGGTTTTTTTTAATTCACCCTAGAATAGAATCTTGTATATCTTTCCAAACTCTTTTCATGATATTTTGGGCTGCTGTTAGTATAAACTTGAAATAGGAGAAATTCTGCCTTGACTCAGAAGTATGCAGTTGCAATGAAAACAAATGCTCGTGATTTAAAGTTCCTCAAGGGACCAGAATGGCAGTGATAACTCTTGTCCCAGGCAGTCCCAGAGAATGAACTAATAATTATATGAGAATGTATTTTTCATTTTGTAGTGAATCAGTGTAGAAAGATCACACTTGACTTATCCACTGAAAGCTGATTAAATTCCAGAGATGTGAGACTCCCCTAAGATAAGAAGCAACTTGTGTCCTGCAAAAGTGCATTTAATTTTGTGCAACTCTCATGTTTCTGGGGAGGAAAAGCAATTCAGGAAAAGAGAAAAACAACAAAATCCCCATTTATTTATTTTTAATTTTTTTTCAGCATTTGGAATGACTCAGAGGGTGCATGGGTTTGTTATTTTACTTATTTTTTTCTGTACAAGTTGAATATTCGTAGAATCATTAAATAGTTATATAGTTAGTATTTGGTCTTTAATGTGCTCATAAGATGACTGTGGCCTAATGGTAACTGGGTGTAATTCTCTTACTTCATCATTTTATATTGGTTACAAATGCAGTTACTTCTGAAAAATAGTGAAAATGGTTTTTTCTTTAGTTTTTAGGTAGCAAAGTTTAATTTCAAATTAAATGTATTTTTGTACTGAAATGTCATCACTCATCACTTTTACTTTCCTGTCTTGTAGTTGAAGCTTTATATCAAACCACTTATCCAGAATATCTCCAGTACATTTACCTAGTGGCTCCAATATCTCTTATGATGTTAAACCCTCTGGGGTTTATCCTCTGTGAAATCCAGAAGTGGAGGAATAATCGCACTGTGTCACACAGCAAAATCAAAATAGTGGGCCTAGCACTCCTTCGAGTTTTGCAGAACCCAATTGTGTTCATGGTCTTCATAGGAATTGCCTCAAACTTTATTCTTGGCCAGAAAATTCCCGAATACCTTGAAAACTTCCTCGATGGACTGGGCAGTTCATTTTCTGGCTCTGCCCTTTTTTACCTTGGATTAACTATGGTGGGACAAACAAAAAAACTGACAAAGGGTATGTTTGTTGCACTGATCCTTCTCATCACAGCTAAACTGTAAGTTTGATTTATGTACTTTTGTAATTTTGCTCTCTAGATGTTTTAACTCTGAATATAGTGGTCAGATGGCTTTTCTTTCAAAATCGTAGTAGTGACAGTATGTTTCACTTCCAGTGTTTTGGGTGGGTGCTTCCCAAATTCTTTGATGGTATGCAACTGTTAACTTTTAAAGGAGATTTAGCTGACCACAAACCACTTGTCAGGCTCTGCAGATTAAAATCAAGGGTGCTGTGCCTTCATGGACTGCCTGCAGACCATCTGTCACCAATTGGGTGCTTGGAGTTTTACTAGCTTAAATTTAACTAGCTTGATTTAAAATTTACTAGGTAAATAGTTAGACAAGGGGGAGTTTAAGTGTCATTTGGTTTGTCTTTGTATTTTCTTTGGATTACGCAATACATCTCTAAATTTTTTCCTTGTTTTGTCTGTAAATCTTTGAAGCGGCTATGTTGAAACAGTTTAAGAACAGTTACCTTACACTCGAACTGTCTGGCTTTTAAGCATGAATAAATGACAACTTATATTTAGAACTTATGCAATCATTATCTTCCCTTGAATATATCTCAGTTACAGGTGAACTACATATTTTATTTGCTACAGAGCTACGATTAACATAACAGAACGATTGTCTGGTAGTTAAGTTTATACTGTAAAATTTGAAAGTGCATTTGAGTATCAGTACAACGAAGTAGCAAACTCAAAGACATCATTTATAAACGAGCTCAATGGCAAATTTTGTAAGAGCATGGAAAGAAAAGGTTTTTAATATTACTACTTTGCTTTACTGGTGAGTTTATGTAATTAGTTGTGTAAGGCTTACACAGTGAGTCTGTGTGAGATCTGGGGTGTTGCTAAAGCAAAACAAAATAGCGTTGATGCAGGGTTTTGTTGCTGGCCAGAGCTTTCAGAATGGGATACTTAAGCTTGAGCCCTTGTTATTCGACAGCTTGCAGAAAGGTGGTGTGGGTTTCAAAGCTGCTGATTGCTTATAGCTACTATTACTTTAACAGTTGAAAAAGGAGGGGGTTTTTAATATTTTACCCTTCAAATCTGAGTTTTATACAAAGAACGTGTCTGCATAATCGGAGAGTGTGCTTCTAACCCAGGGTTTGTTGTCATTTTTACTGTGATGGGGTTTTTTTTCTTCTGTTTTGGTGTAACTTGTGACATAAAACTTTTAATCAACTGGTAAATGTTGTGGTAACTGAAGGCAGCCATTCAAAGCCGTGTCAGTATTTTGCTTTGCGTAAATAGTATTCAAACAAGCCTTAAATTTTGTTTTGTTTCATTTTCTGAGTAAAAAGTGTGTTGCTCTAACTTGAGTAGTTATTTTTTTAATTACTTTTTTCCCATCTCTTTTCAGACTTATGATGCCATTTCTCTGTAGAGAAATGGTGGAACTCTTGGACAAGAGTGACAGCATAGTCAACCACACCAGTTTATCAAACTATGCATTTCTTTATGGAGTTTTTCCAGCAGCACCTGGTGTCGCAATATTTGCAAGTCAATTTAATATGGAAGTAGGAATTGTATGTAGTTATATTTTCCCAAACATTTTACTAACTTTGGGCTTAACTTTGTTAATGAGATACTTAAATAAGTAGGCTTGATGAATTTGCTTTTCTGTAATATAGATTCCTTAGATTTAATTGTATTCCCTAGATCTTTAATAATCTTAAATATAGTCTATATTTATTAAGCAAAGTACTCTTTCTTGATGTCTCAAGTGTCTTGGTAGTAGTACACATATGTGAATAAGTCTTCATACTTAGCTTATTCATGTTTCTATTAGGGAGAACTAGGATAACTTGGAAGAACTTATATCTTTCTTTTGTTTTGTCTTGTTTTGTTTCCTTATCTTGGAGCTACTGTTTTTGTAGGAAAAAACAGATATTATGTTACTGACTTCAGTAAGAAGTATTAGCTTAATGCTGAAAACTTATGATAGAACTTATACTTTGATTGATTCTGTTGTGATACCTTTCAGTTAAATCTTGCAATACAAATACATTTTCTTTTTAATAGTAGAGGGTATCAATTTTCTTTTCAACGTAAAATACAAATTTTATAACTGTTTCCTTTCTACCAGTTGAAGTGACATTGAAACATTCTTGTTGACTTTCACTGGTTTTAATGTTATCTAATTTTGGTTTGTTTCATTGAGTTTTTGTTGTGGTGGTTTTCTTGTTCTGTTTTGTTCTGGTTTTTTTTAAGGAAAAGGGAAAAAAAGAAGAAAGGCTAAAAGTAAACTTTACAAAATAGAATTTTGAAGAAATTCTCACACTCAGAAATTCTCTTTAAAAATGAGATCTTCAATATGAGTAACAACTTATACTTCTATACTGTGCAAATTCTAGAAAACAGAGACAATGAGAAGCCAAAAGAGAAGTGTCTTAAATGCAAATATATGGCTTATTCTCATGAATTAGTGCACATTAGTATTTGCATCACTACATGTTTTCTTATTTATTTGCAATGTAAATTCTGCATCTGAAAGTGAATTGTAACATTGTAAATCCACCTCTAGACTGTAGTCATGAGAATATTTGATGCGCATGACAAAACTCTGTATGAATTTGCAGTGTGGAGCTCTCTATTCCTAATATTTCAGGAGCTTGTTAAAATTTTCAGTTTAACTGTATGTATAAAATGGATACTTTCTGGCTCAAATTCTAGATCAGTGATTTGTTAAAGTTCTATGTATGTTTAATTCAAAGGCTTAATTTTGCCAGTAATTGTGTTCCTGAATGCAAGTCATTTAGCTTGAGATGAGAATAACTCTGTTCTTATTTCTGTTTGACTTTTCAGATTACCTCAGGCATGGTAATAAGCACTTTTGTGTCTGCACCTATTATGTATGTTTCTGCGTGGCTGTTGACCATACCATCTATGGACCCCAACCCACTGGCATCTGCACTCCAAAATGTTAGCTTTGACATAAGCATTGTCAGCCTCATTTGTCTGGTAGGTGTTGATGAAGCAAAATACAAAAGCACGCTGTCATGGCAGGGTAGCATTAGTACATAAGCAGTAAATCGTGTCATGAGACTCATATCCTCATCATATCCTGTTGCAGAAGGATGAGGAAGGAGTTAAAAACTTTTTCAGTTTAGCAATGGGTCAGCTAGAAAGCTGCACTGTGAAAGGAGGTGGGTAAGTGAATAAGAGCACCAGTGCAGGGCTTAGGAGTTTGTCCTTCGTGGTTTGGGGTTTTTTTAAAAAATAACAGGGTGTGGGAGAAGAACAGTACTGGCTTTCACCACCGGGAATAATTACATCGGGCCATGTGAGGTGCCTGGACATCTCGATAATGGAGGCTGTGTACAGATTTCAGCTCCAGAAACATCACTGGATATTTATTCAATGAAGTGTTGATGAAAATGTTTAACTTGGAAGTTTTAATTACACTTTATTGAAGTCCTTTCTAGAAATACTTTGCTTAAAAAGTGGGATGATAATCCAGAAGTCTGATGTGAATTGTCTTTCGGTTGGTAGGCACTACAGATAGGGTGTTTGTTTTGTTTGCTTTTTTTAAATAAAAACATCTGTGTTGGAGGGAGTTGGAATTTTCTGAAGTTGTTGTCTCACTGAAATCCTCTCGTCTTGGAACTGTGCCTCAGTGGAAGCCATAAGTGAGCACTGCCTCCTGCTGTCATGGGTCCTCTTAGGAGATTCAGGCAAGGGTGGGGAATTTTAAGTTCTAAATTGCCGGGCTTCTCTGTGGTCATTTGTGTCCTGAGGAATGACCAGGCTCTTACACACTTGAGGCAGGTTCTTGGTACTCTCTGGAAATACTTCACCACCATGAGAACACCAAGATGCATTGCTTCGTCCATCTGTAATTGCTTCGGCATAGAGACTGACAGCAGATGGTGTAGAGGTGACTACAGCCATCCTGTTGCTAAGAAATTTCCGAAGAAGATTTGTTGTATATTTAATTCCACCACAGTCTAACGGAATACTTATCTTTGGGTTTTGGGTGTTTAGTTTCATCTTAAATTATTATGTTTTTTCTTGAATGTTACAGATGTGGTCTCTTATTGTTGTTCTTCTGAGTAAGAAATACAAACAGCTTCCTCATATGATTACAACAAATCTACTTGTTGCTCAGGTCAGTAATAAGAAGAATGCTGTTGGTTTTTTTTAAGTTTCTTTAATTTAGAAGAGTTTGGGTTTTTTTTAAAGTCTTACTTTGATACCTTTGTAGCCATCTGTGGAGGGCAGGGGAGTCTAATGTGTGACCTGTCTAAACAATTTCTGTGCCTTAGAATACACCCTTGAAGGAAATGATAGCTGGTGTTGGAAGTATGGTTCTCAATCAGAACAATAAGCAATCAGAATGGAGAATGGTTTCTGAAATACATTTTTATTTGCTGCCCTAATACTGTTGAGTGCACTTCTGTATCAGTTTATGCCAATCTGACATCAGCAATGCCAGGAGCAGCAGTGTGTATTTGACTCTATGGTGACCTATTTCAAGGAGCTAAATAGGAAACTTACCCCGTGCTGGTTTAGGTCCCAGAAGTAGCTTGCTGAAGGATCAGAGAGAGAGGTGCCCGTGCTGATGTAAGGAAGGGGTGTGGGAATGCATAGCTCGTGGCTAGGGAAGGGCAAAACCAAATAGCTCTGGATTAATTTTAATTGTTGTTTAAACTGAGGAAAAAACTGGAGCGTACCATGTTCCTTCTTCCCTTGAAGTCAAGTGCACAGCTGCTGTTAAATTCAGTGAGTGCAGCCTGTACTTGTAATATATGTGTGGTAGTGCTTTCTGAAGTGTTCAGTAGTTTAAACAAATTATATATATATATCTGTATGTATAGTAAACTTTCTGAGGTCTCATCATGGAGTCATTTATTTGGAAAGCAGTCATGTATGAGAGCTGCAGGTATTTCTTGTGTGTAACAGTAAAGTTACCTTTCATCTTAAAAAAACAAAATTCAACTGTAGTCTTACTCTTTCCATAATATTTCAACCTGTCTTCAGATTCCTTCAGTACTAAAACCGCCATATGGCCAGTGTCATTGGGTGAAAACTTGTATTATTCTTGGCTGGACAAATATCTGGCTGAACAAATATATTCATGTCCAGATTATTTCAGATAAATGGTTTGTACTTAACAGAAGCTTTACATTTTAGTTATTATAAGGTATATAAAGACTATGAGGGTTTTTTTCTGGTTTGCCTTATTCCCAATTTATTTGTGCTATATAACTGCTATCAAAAAAAACCTCCTGAAAATAGGGTACTGTAGTTGGTGACGTAAGCATAGCGCTGAATTTACTGCTGCAGTGTTTTCTGCTATGAGAAGTATCCAGCTCATAAAATCACACTCCAGTCAACCTGGGGCAGAGTTTCAAAGCATGATGTCTGTTTTTTTTTCATGCTTTCCCAATTTAAATGATGGCATCTTACCTTTCTTTTCAGTTTGTTGCTTGCATTGGAATGGTGGCGTGGAATTTCATTGTTAAAGAGAAAGACCTCACTGTGCAGATCCTAGTATTTATATTCCTCTACAGCTCACTTTATAGCACCTACCTGTGGACAGGTATGATTTTTCTAGGCAGAATATAGGTACTGTAATAAAACATTAATGTTCTGGAATAATTTTATTATATTCTTCAGAGTAATTGTTCCTTTCACTTGCATGTAAATCTACAAATATGTGTACAAGTAGGCTGTGCCAAATTAGCAGCACTGCCTCTGGTGCTGGAAGCTTGTATCTGGGTCAAGCCTTGTTTGTCTTTGCTAGATGCAGCAGCCTTGCTAGCTTGTAACAAAAACCAAGCCCTCTCTGGTGGCAGAAGCAATTCTAAATAGTGTGGGCGTGGTGGGTTGTCCTTCAGCTGGTTAAAATCTTATTGGCAATTTTTAAATGAATGCAGAGTTAAGATTTTAATTATTTAGCATTAGGTGGATTTTAGAACTTTGTGCCTCAAAAAAGTAGGAAATACAGAATGAAAGGAAATACCAAAGCAGCTTTAACATTTCTTTCTCACAGCAATCATAACTTCTAAAAGCATGTGTGTGCTGTAGGTGTAGGTGATTAACAAAAGAATTCCTTGAAATAGGCAGAATTTAAAGCTCTATCAAGAAGCTCAGAGAACTTTACATGTACAATTAAAAAAGAGACTTAGAGTATTCAGGAAACTTTTTTTATATACCATTCTCGAGTCCAGAAGTCTGTGGTGGTTTTGTGGAGTAATTTGTATTTGTGTTTAGCTGAAATGAGTAGCTCATGATTAGTACAGACTAACATAAATACTAGCTTTGCTTCAGCATGGGGAATGTTGCTGAGATTCTGAGCTGTGAATAGAATAGGCTGTTCCAGACGATACTCACATATACAGTTATATATGAAAATATACATCAAATTTTTTGTTAAATTTATCAATGACTTTATAGAGGACTAGACAGTTTTTAAAGAAATGTTGCAGGCGAATACAGCATGATTTGGTGGCTACTTAAGAGTGCTAGTCTAGAGCAACTGCTGTTGATGCTTTAAGCAGTTAGTTACTTGTATTCTAAATGTTCTTATGCTATCTTTTAAGCAGTTGTGAACCTTTTTAAATATTTAGAAGTGGATGTTTAATATAAAGTGTCCTGACATTTCTCCAATGTTACGTTATTGATATGACCTTTTTTTTTAAGATAATAGGTGTTTCTATTTTACTTTCTCAGAATGCAACTAGAAAAGCAATTTTGGACTATTTGAAGGTCTGTCTGAGAAAAATATCTTTGTATTGAGCAGGTCACAGCATAGAGTTTCTAGACTCTGTATTTATCAGTTTCCTTTTTAAAAATAAGCAAGGCATTTCTTTTGTTTCTTTTGTAGGTTTTCTGTCTTTCTCTTTGTTTCTATTGCGGAAGAGAGAAACAGTAAAGATTCCCATTGGGTTTATTATCATAGCTGGATGGGGGTAAGTTAACTTGGCTGTTTCCCTGTAGAATTAGTGGGAGCATGCTGAATATGTTACTTTGTCTTACTTTGCTCTTTCAGAGTCCCAACACTTCTGGTGGGAATCTTACTAATTGTTGGTGAACATAACAGCAGTAGTATTGACTCTGCCTTTTTCTATGGAAAATATCAGGTATGAATTGAATATGTTCTGTTCTTGTCACTTCAGACTTCTTTCATGTCCAGTACATTATTGAGAAATTGTGTTCTCTATTTGCTTCTTATGTAAGTAGCTTTCAGTTGAAGTACAGGCTTCCATAATAACAGTATCATTATAAAATGCTTATAGATTGATACAAAAATGTATTTCTGTAATGAACCATTAGGAAGACTTGTTTGGACAAGCGCCTTAATGTTTAGGCAACTATGACTAAGAAAAATAGGGTGTAGGCTTCCCAAAGAAAGGCTTAGGGGTGGTAACTAATTGCAGAGTCCTTTTCCTGGTGATTAATTTGTAGTCTCACTTGATAATTATCCAAAATTGTTAGTATCCAACAGCTAATTAATGGCCTTTGGTCTGTAATAGATAGTATCTACATTAGGTATGTGGCAGTAACTGCTTGCACTTCTCTGCACAATCATGGGTTGAAATTCCTGAGCCTCCTGAGCTACTGTTTTTACCAATAAGTAGTTCCTCATATCAGAGGATGTAAAGTGCACTGGCATGGGTATTTGTTACATTTTCTCTCCATCATATGAATAGAGGCTATAAGTCTCTCAGGATTATTCATGTGACACTTTCACAAGTATTAAGTAGTCTTGAGTGGACTCTGGATATTGGTGGCAGATATTTAGAAGGAAAGGTTAACTAATATGATGCCCTCCATTGTCAAAAACATGGAAATTAGCACTGTGCCAGAGGGCGACAAGAGGACATTCCTCTTTGGAACTAACAGGTACCTTAATAGAACTTAAGCTGGAACACTAACTATCTTGAAGGGAAACATGATGATGCTTTTGGAGTGCATGGAAATAGGGATGCCACTAATTAAAAAAGTTATTCAGGCAAGGAAAATTAGTCTTATGTACTGACTGCTCTTACAGGATATGTAAGAGCAGTAAATATAGAAAACTCTTATTTGAATGCATTTCTTAGCCTGTTTTTGAAATACAGAAGTTAGATATATGCACTTTTTTATATTTTAATGTATTTTATTTGCTCTCTTAACAGATAATTACCACAGCAGTGGTCCTGTTTGTCAGTATATTGATGTCAGGTATCTCACTAATGTGCATGAACAGAAATAGGCAAGAGTCAAGCTATGAGGTATTGAACCCATATTCACCACGTAGCCAATCGGAGGAGGTTGAAGTGGGAGGGAGTGAGGGGAATCGAGTTTCAGCCAGTGTGCCTCAGCCTTCTCCAGGTTCTTCTGCACAGCCTTCTCCAGGTTCTTCTGCACAGCCTTCTCCAGATTCTTCTGCACAGCCATCAGCAGCAAGAGGTAGAGAAAATAGATTTGCAAAAGAGTATGTGGCTCAGAATACAATAAAATAATGTTCCAAATTTGATTCTGGCCTGGGAGAGACAGTTTTTCAGACCTTCAAGTGTTCCACTAGGACACAAATAAATCTAAATATAACAGACCAAGGATTTAGGTTTATTATTTTAAGGAAAGTTTGATAGTTATCACTGTAAGGCTGGAGGAAGTGGACAGGAAAGAAAGCATGTGTATGGTTTTTATGTAATTAATGGTATCTTGATAAGGATGAAATAAATGCAGTCCACGAGGCATCTTAGATAGTTTACCCACTAAGCTGTCTCTCTGAGAATGAATTATATACCAATAGCATTGCTACTCAGTGTGTTTCTAATCTGCCTTTTTTGTTTGTAGCCTTTTGATCACTTTCAGTGATGATTTCCCTCTAGCTAAAAGTACTCATGTTTCTTTCATGGTGGTAGAGCTATGTTAAATATTTCTCTGTATTAGTAGTGTAACCCATTTACCCTCTAAGCAAATTGGAAAAATTAACTCTGCTTTCCCCTTTGGGTTATTTTGGAGCATAATAGTTAAAGCTATATAGAATATATTGTTATACTTGGAAAATAAATTGTGGTGGTGGAGGAAGCTAACTATCCTGTTACAACATATGCTTAATAGGTTGCTGTTCTTGTCAAACAACAAATGGTGAACTATCCTGTGCTAAAGAAAGCAAAGCAGTGTCAAATGCTGTTGAAAGCAAGGTTCTTCCTATTGAGACAGGTAAAGCAGTAGCGTCTCCTTGATTTAATACTACAAACTCTTCCACAACATTTACATGTATTGTTCTCACCAAGAAACTGTAGAGGCTGTTCTGTCAACTCTGTCTGGGTAACTTGTATTTCATATTCAGTTCAAGCATTAGGGTTGCTTGTTCTCTTCTGCCTGATAGTTATTAGTAATCTTTCAGTTTGGATTGATTATTTTTTTACTACGAAGCTACTTTTAACGTGTCCTTCTGAGCATTCAGACTTTACCTCTCTATCATTGCCTTGTTTGGATGCTAAGATGTTGAATGTATAACCCTACTATCATGGTTTAACCCCAGCCATAACTCAGAACCACTCAGCTGCTCTCTCATTCGCTCCACTTTCTCCCCCCCAGCTCCTGGAGGGATGGGGAGGAGAATCGAAAGAATGTAACTCCCACTGGTTGAAATAAGAGCAGTCCAGTATCTAAGGTATAACACAAACCACTGCTGCTACCACCAATAATAATAATGACAAGGGAAATAACAAGGGAAGAGAATACAACCGCTCACCACCCGCTGACTGATACCCAGGCTGACTGAGCAGTGATCTAACCCTTCTGGTTAGCTTCCCCCAGTTTATATAGTGGACATGGTGTGCTGTGGTATGGAATACCTCTTTGGCTAGTTTGGGTCAGGTGTCCTGTCTCTGTTTCCTCCCGGCTTCCCCTCCTCCCTGGGAACATCACTGAGCAGCAACTGAAAACATCGATGTTATCAGTGCTGTTCCTAGGGTGAAAGTCAAAACCACAGCACTGCACCAGCTACTAAGAAGGAGAAAAATGACTGCTACTGCTGAACCCAGGACACCTACTTTACCTGAAGTTTTCAATTTAAACACACTTTTTTATATCCTCATATTTGTATCTTGTGTCTTCTGACAAAGCCTTGAAGCTTTTGTTGTAATCATGCACCAAGTGAATGAGAAACCTGAATGAGGTCTAGAGGAGCGAGTAATTATTGCAGCTTAGATCTAATGTCCATGCTGCTGTTTTAGTCACGTCTAGGGAAGAAGGATGGAGAAAGTTGTCCATGGGAGCCTTAGGAGTCACTGAAACAGAAAAAAAAATGGATCAAAGTGACTGTTCAGGCCCTGATGGAAAACTGTATGCTCAGCCCATTCTCACCGTACATCACTTTCAGTAATCAAAGCTAGCTGCAGTGCAGCGTTTCCCTTTGAGCTATTTTCTTTTCCTTTTTTTTTTCTGTTACATCCTTACAAGGAAGTTCGTATCCTCATGCTTTGCTTGGATGTAACTTAACAATTAACAGATCCAAATATTTCACACTGAAACATACTTAGTTGTGTCTCCTCTCACAAAATGCTATTTCTCCACCTATTGTCAACTATTTTATCTATTAGGTAATTCAGAGAAGCATCACAAGAATGTCTTTCAGTGATTGAAGAAGGCCACTTTAATTTTCTTATCCTAAAAGATAAAGTAGAAAACATGATTGAGTGGAAATTTTTTTGGCATATTGAGTGAACACTTCAAAACCATACATCAGTAAAAGCTAATTTTAATGAACACACTTGTGTAACTTTGGCTGTAATAATTAAAAATCCTTCCACTATCCCACTGAACTACTATGACAGGTATCTGGTTGAAATTCTTGCATATATCCTTGCCAGGAAGTTTTTCACTGCCATCTAGAGGAAGACACTCAGAGTTCTTTAGGTCTCTCTAGCTGGAAGCCAAGCATCCATTCTCAGTATGTTTGGCTCTTTGAGTCTTCTGGTATACCATGTTAAAAATACAGTTACAGAACTTATGTAGAGCTCAATAATGCTGAGATACAGAGTAAAGATTAGAGCTGACAGTATATTTGAAATAGTTATTCTATTATTTAATTTGAAGTTTATTTCTAGTAGTGCTTTGAAATGTTTACCATGATGGAAGTTTCCATTAAACATTTGAAAGAAGAGTTCTGATGTAGAAAGCTTCTTCATTTTGGGAGCACATGTGAAGTACTGTTTCATTTGAAAATAGATGTCTGAATAGGTTATTGCAAAGCTAATATTAAATTGTGTGTGTGTGACTTCATTACAGATGCTTGCAAGGTAATTTAACTTGGCAAGTTACATTGACAAGTTAGAAGCCTAATGAAGAATCCTGATTTGTTTTTCAGCTGATCAGTGCATGAGTCATTGCAGTGCTCGAACCTGTGTATTGGCTCAGGAAGAACAGCTTCTACAGTCCGGAGACAAACAGCTGGCCAGACATGTGCTGCTGTGCCTACTTCTTATTGTTGGCCTGTTTGCTGTAAATATGTTGGGGGTTTTTTTCTGCCCACATTGTTTAACTCATTGAGGTGGAATGATTTTTAGGAAGCTATGTAGACAGTCCAGTAAAAATCTTCCAATTCATCATGTAACTATTCATTAAATAAATTACAGGCTTTATTTTGATCCTTTACTGGAAGAGGGATATCATAAAATTAAGTTTTTTGTGCCACATCATAAATTGAAAGCAAGTTAAGATTGATGATGTTAGTGAGGAAGCCACATTGACAAAGCCTCAAGAGAAAAAACAATGAGATTGTCATTTAGTAACAAAATTGTCACTACCACGCCTCTTCCCATTTTTCTCAAGAGCTAAGCTTTTTCCCTAGACAATAATCAATTAAAAATATCAGTAAATTCTACTTCTGAGGAGACTATGCACAAATTGTTCCATCTGATTGTGCTTATATTTGGAACTTGGATTTCTCTGTGATGCTTTAGTAATGAAGAATAATGTCAAACTTTATTTGAAATGAAAAACTGCAGTTTTGTTACTTTCAGTGGTGGTTTGGTGGCAGTGTAGCTAAATTGGTGCTGCCAAGCATCATTACTGACTAGATCCCAGCTATGAAGGTGGCTGCTCCTGTGTAAAAGTGTGAAATACCTGAATGTAATGCATAGGGATAGAATTCGAATTTTGAACTGTGGCTAGAACGAGAAACAACTGTCTGTTTGATTATTATGCTCAAAGGTGAGCTTCTTGTAGATGGCAAATAGGGGGAATTATTTTTATTTGAAATGAAAAATACTATGGCACAAATATGTAATACTGCAAAGCAGGACAATGTGGCACAACTATGCAATTTAATAGCTACTACTGTTGCATTTCCGGTTCTGCTAAATTACAAAATGAGAGTTTTTCCCTCTCAAATTTCCTTTATCAAATATTCTATTGTAATACGGGGGGGGGGGGTTACAGCTTCTATATTTAAAAGGTGTCTTTAATGTTAGCCTCTGTTTTAGTTGTATCTGAGTGATTACACCAATACTATGAAATGAGACCAGTTACATTAAAGAATTAGTCTTTACAGCCAAAGGGGTTAACTTTAGAGGCTTTTTCCTTCTGTCAGGCATTTAAAATAGCTGAAGTGGTATGTGCTTCAGCTTACTGCAATCTTAACTATGCAAAAAATACATAGAAAGCACTAGTCTCAGCTAAACAGGCGTAAAGACAAATACTGCAAATCTGTCTGTGCTAATATTGTCTGTGCTAGGTTGAATACCTAAGTGTGATTAGGGCAAGTTTCTTATGTAAACATATGAGGGGTAGGACCTCTACACTGGTATGTTTTCCATTATTTTGCTTAAAAACAGCCAAGCTCTCCCCCAGAGATATTAATCTGAACTGAAATGATGTTTTAAGGTGCTTATTCCCTCTTTATCTGAATCATTTGTTAAGTAAAGACAGTGAAAATTGTGCAGTAATCTATTAACATGTAAAGAGTAAGAAAGTACTTTTGATTTTTTAACAGTCAGATTAGGTTTGTGTTTTCTGTTTTGTTTGTTTGATTTTCTTAACAGAATCTTTCCAGTTGTTTGTGGTGGCTGTTCAACCAAGAGCCTGGCAGGCTGTATGTGGAATTGCAGTTCTTCTGTGCCGTGTTTAATTTTGGTCAGGTACTTATAGATGCTTGTCCTGAAAATAACTTGGTTAGTGAGTGTTGCAGTAGGTGCTGCTTACAAGCACTGTAAGTTGAAGTCCTCAAACAACACTGAAGTCGCCAGCTCCTGAGGTTGTTTTGCCTTTGTTTCCTCAAGCTTTTTCTTTTGCTTTGATAGCTCTCGTATCATAATGCATGTCTTTTATGTGCATGAACACTTTCAAAGGTACAAATGGGAACTGAATGGCAAATGCACGTGGAAACTGAGTAGAATTTTAGCCTTATTTGTACCAGAAAGCTTCATTGGTGTTGCTTCCATGGAGTTACACCAGTATAACTAAATAAATAGATGCAACATAGCTGTATTGATGCTTTTGTTGTAAAGCTTTAAGTTATCTCTTCAGTTTCAGTTACAGCACCATTAACTGATAGCTGACAGTTCCAGCTACCCGTAGCCTATTTCAATGCAAACCTACCCCAGTTAGCTTTGTTACATGTGAAGGTGAAAGCAAGGCAGTGTTAATACACCTGCCAGATGAACGTTTCACAGATCCATGGACAGGTGTGCCTACAAGATGCACTGCAGTATCAAGTAATGATAGGAGTTTTGATACAGAAGCAGCACAGAAAAATGAAGTAACTGGAGAGTATTCTAGCATTCAAATGACAGTAAGTCAGTTCTTATCTTGACATTAACAAAGGCAGATTTCAATATCTGGATGTGTAATGACAGGAGGAATTTCTCTGATGTGCTGTTATGAATTAATCTGTATTTTTAAACCCTATATGAAAAATCAAACCACAAACAAAGTGCGTTTTGAATGATATCTAGAGAAGGGGGATACTTTTCATGTGTGTTTTGACAATGTGTTTTTTAACATTTTTTTTTGTGTTCTTTAGAAACTAAAGGTTTTGTTTAATGATTCTTTTTCTGTATTTTTTTCCTCCAGGGCTTCATTTGCTTTGGTATTTTTGGCTTAGATAAGCATTTAATCATTCTACCATTCAAGCGAAGGTAAATAAGTCTTTACATTTGCACCTATAAACTCAATTATTAATGGTAATAACTTTTGAGGGGTATTGAGTGTTCAGTTCCATTGCATTGCATTTACTATTTGCTTCATCTTCCAAATTTCTTTTCTATCCCAGTTGCAGAGAGCAATTGCTGTTCACTGTGCATGAGTTTTTACTCCTATCCTAATGATACCCCCGAGACAAAAATCCCACAAGCTCCCTATAGACAAAACCTTTGGCAAATGATGGTGAAGGATGTGACTGGATCAGTGAGATGACTGATCTTTGGAAATAATCTCAGCTGACAAAACTTGGAATCTGGTTTAGCATTCACATCTATTATCACTGTTTTAAAGTCCGGTATTCATAACCTCTTACAAGTATTTTGTGTGGATAGACACTCTCACTGTGAATACATATGTTGTACAAAGCTATCTTTAACTCAGAGCTGGCTGGCTGTGATGTGAATGCAGCATCTAAAGCTGCCTCCCAGTTACTCTCTTTCCTTCTGCCTGAGTCTAGAATAAAACCTACCAGTGTTCAAAGACCATACAAGTATATTAGTAAGATTGTATATAAAGTATCAGGCACAAACCCAATGAAACAGTTTGAATAAGCTTCCTATGGCTTCTGTTCTGCTATTTGCAATTTCCTTTAAAATGCCTCTGTTTGATTTACTGGTTTTCATTTATTTTCTCTCTCTGTCTTCTTTTCAGACTTGAGTTCTTCTGGGGAGGAAGAGAGGCAGCAGGGCACACAGATCCCTGTGTACCTGAGGAAATCAGGATGACCTGTCAACAGTTTGTTCGTTATCACAGAGATCACTGTGTCAAAAGTATTGTCAAAGGCAGAAGGTAAGGTTCCTCCCTGCCCATATAACCTGTTACAAAGGTCGTAGCTCACCTTCTGGAAATAATTAAATGCAGTTTAATGTCTGTGGCCAATTCCTGTTGTGGTATATTTATTCAAACCTCCTGGTGAGGATGAAGAATTCAGCAGTAACATGTTTTTAGACTCACACTGAAACATTGAGGTGCAATTTATCACATCATCCCATGTTTTGTATAAATTATAAAAACTTTTATATTATTAAGGTATTGCCCAAGTTTTTGCACTTACCTGGAGTTCAGGAGAGAAAATCTCTCTGAAAAAATGTATATGATAATGCCTGTTATAGAGTGCATGTGTCTGAGTTTTGTCAAACTGGAGACCTTTCATATGTTTTGGTTTGATATTAAAAATGTATCAGTATATAATTGATGTGGTGTTTACTAATAAATAGCTTTTACAGTAGGCAAAACAGTTGCCACTTATGTCAGTGTGTACTTGGAGGCCACTCAGTATGTGACATTATTGTGGGTTTAGGACCTTTATACCTTTTGAGTTCATACAATTTCTTTTGCTCATTCCTCTTGTGAAGCCCAAACCTCAATTTATGAGATCAGCAAAGCTTTCAGAGGCAAATTAGGATACCCAAATCAAGGATTATGATTTCAGATATGCATAGGTGGACAAGAAGAGAAGCGCAGACAGAAGCAGCAGGAGCAAGAAAAAGATTCTGCCTGACTTTAGGTACTATTGTATGAAGTGGAGACATGAAGAATACTTCTGATAGGGCACTTCGACTTTTCTTACCATGTGATCTTTTAAGTAGACTAGTTTGGCTTAAGGGGGTGGTCTTTTGATGGGCAGATAGTCCAAAACTGTATTCCATAATTGTTTTTTTCAGCATCATGATTTTTCTCAGTCTCCTTAGAACTCAGTAATGTTCCATAAGAAATGAAGTAATAAAGTTATCCATTTAGGAAAAATGGAGTATGGCAGTTCAAGGACTTGCTTCTTTGTGCCAGACAGAAAAGAAGTATCAGAAAATGTTTGCTTTGAAATGGAGCAGGTTTCAGAGTTGTGTTTCTTGTGTGTCTGCTGCTATTGTGGTTTTTTGAGCTTTGGGCTGTACATTTGGTTGTGTTTTGTGGTTTTTATTAATCATATATCCACCTGAGAATACACCAAAATCTAATATTTGTTGCTTCCTTGTTTTAGTGTTATATTTGTATGGAATTAGTTTCATGTCTTATTTCTCCTTGTAAGTTAAAAGAAAGCATTCATCTTCTCATTTAAAATAATCACCTAACTCGATCCTATCCTCTTAGATTTAAACATACCATACTGAGACCTTGTAATCATGGATTTTTATTTATTTTTGCTTCTCTGCTATTAGAGGTTAACAATTGCTCTCTGTTGCTATTGCTTTTGACTTCAAAAAATTAGAGAAAGAAGGTTGGGGTTTGCTGTCTTGTGTAGCTGTTAATCATCTTCAGAAACCCTGCACTTGGGTTCCCTAGAGCAGATTTTAGATAACTAGCAACATTCATTGCTGCAGGTAAATTTCTGAATGGCATTTTTACTGCAACTAGGTAGGTGGTTAGTGGCATTGTCTCATAAATATGTAAAAGAAAATTAATCTTGCTGTAAAGGCTTTATTTATTAGTACTGCCTGTGTGGTAAATATTTAACTGGATCTGCATCTTAAATGGTTTTTCTTTACAATATATGTGAGCAGTTTGTGTCTGTTTAAAACAGCGGAGAAATCGTAAAACAGAATTGAAGTGCAGATTGAGTCCCTGTTATGCTGCACTCAACTCAGATATTTTGTTGCAGAAATTATCATGCTAATGAGTAGATGGGAAGTAAGTATCCAAGAAATAGAATTACATTGTGTGTGCTTGAGGGAAAATTGCTACTTAAGTTCACTGAAGTTTCTTTGCACAAACCTTAAATAGCTGTAGTTCCGTTTTTGCTTCTTACAGAAGTGTCTGTAGGAAAAAGTAGTGAACATTGGCATGCCCCTAATGTAGAAAACTTGCAGACTCTCTTCCTAACATGCTCTTAACTGTCGTGATGTCTTTCCTTGTTTCCTGCTATTTTTCCTTGCCTTTCCCCATCGTGCAGGGGTGATACCAGATTTACAGAACATGTGGGTGAATCATTCCTTTGACATACAGGTGTGGTGCAAAGATCTCCACTGGCATCTTCTTTGGCTGTGACCTGGTGAACTGGCTCATGCAAGTTGGCCTTGCCTCTGACCGTGGTGAAGCTGTGGTGTATGGAGACAGACTGATGAAAGGAGGCGTCGTCCAGCATATTACGAATGAATTTGAATTTCGGGATGAATATCTGTATTACCGCTTTGTTCCTAAGAGATCAGTTGCTGTTGAGAGCCACTGATTTGAGCATGTAGGCCGAGTATAGGCAGTTAGGGGTGAGTGTGAACACCTCCACTGCCTTCACCGCGGAAACTGGAAGTATTCAGGGCTCTCAGAGAATTACATTATTCTCTCTTGTAAAGTTAGGAGATGTGGTTCTACTTGTGTCTGTTCTGAAAGAAATGGTAGCAAGTGATATTTAGAGAGCATTCCAACGAAAATGCAGTAGAACAAAACAAGATGCTCTGGATTTAGAGCATTTTTTTTCCATTTTGAGCAAAACAAAAAGTAAAAAGATGTGTCATTGGCGTATTATATGGAGGCATTGTAACAGCAGTTTTAGTGACTGGTGCCACAGTGGAAAAAACCAACATGAATGAGGGGTATTTTTCTGTTGCTGTATGTTTTCCATATTTTAGTGTGATAAAATATTGATTCCTTTTTACAGTCAGGCATCTCCTGATTTCATAGAATTAGGATTTTTTTCTATCATATCTCAGTTTTTAGTACTCCACTCATTTCTAACACCAAGAGCTTGTTCAAGTTGTTTACACCTCAGATCAGGTGGCTTGTTTCTCACATCATCCTGATGTCAGAGAATTAAAGCTGAGGAAATATTGAGTGGAGCAAATAATGATTTTGTACAAATTTACCAAATCTTAAAAACCTCAAGATACACAATGCTCTCCCAGATTAGGGAACGAGATAATGGAATTTCAGATAAGCAAGTGGTTCTGTACTTTTGCCTTATGGTGGTAGTAACTTTGTCAAGAGTAGATTTTTGCCTTCTGAATTTAACCTTTCCAGTTTTAATTCAGAAGTGCCAGCCTCAAATAAAGATGTTATGGAAGCCCTGGATACCTGTGCAAGTCAAGATGAAAAAAATATCAACTCCTAAAACCTTTTAAATGAAATACAGTGAGTTCTTTGAATCTACTATATAAAGAATCCTAACTGAACATCCAAGTTGGGGTTTAGAGTAGCTAAAGATCCTAAAGTTCTAGTATTGGTTGACTAACACAGGTTTATAATAAGCCTCAGGTATCCTCCTATGATGTTTAGTTACTGCAGTTATTCAGATTCCTGTGCACTGAAGGCAGAATCTGAGAATCAGCATGTCTTCTGCAGTATTTTGCAAAGGCAGAAGACAAACTGTAGTATCCAATAGCCATTATGCTGCCCTGTTAAAACTGCAGGAACAGCACTTCTATCTCTATATGAAAATTTCATACAGTGAGGGAAAGGATCCCAGGTATTTAAAAAAAATATATATTTTTTTTTTTTTTGCTCAAGCAGAGGAATAATTTCTCATGCTCATTTTTTAAAAAAGTCTTTCCCTGGTTTTGCTTTTGTTTTTTTTAGTACACGGATTTTTATTACAGCTCCTATGCACCTACTTTGTATTAAGAATTAAAAATGATTTTAGCAGTTTAACCTACTGTTTAAGAAACAGTTGTTTTATGGTAGCTGTAACTCCATGCAAGACTTAGATTGGAAAAAAAAACCTATTACCGTCAGTCATACTGCACTTCTGCAGTGTGCACAGAAACACAACTGCATCCTGCTGCGTATGTGTGCTGTACAAACTGACATATTTTAATGTTTCCCAGCAGCAGAATAATTGACATTTATATCAGGCTGTGGCCACAAAGGAAAACAATAGCGTATTTCCGTTACAAGTGCTGAAGACAGCTATATCAAATATTATGGAATAATTAGATATGTGTGACCTAAGAGCAGAAGCCATGAGTATGTCTGACTTCTAAATACTGTAACTTGTCAATAAACCTGTTCCTTGATTTCAGAGTTCCAAGCCTTGAAGTGCTGAGGTATGGGAGGGTTGTGTGTGCGTGTCAAGATTTATGGCAAATGTATTGATTTTCTGTGAGATTTGCTTAAGTGGCTCTTGGGTTTCAAATTTGGTGTTTCTTATATCCACCCTTGATGCTTTTTAAATAGGCATGTGGCTTGTTAACAGGCATTCACACAAAGATACCAGTTTTTATCTAGTAGCCTAAACAGATCTTTATGAACATTTCACATTATAATCAACTTACCAAATATCATCTACTTGCCAAATATATGGGGTTTTGTATGTTCTTCAAATGTTCAAGAAGCTGATCTTGGGTAAGTTTTACGGTCCTGTGCCTCGTCATTGTTCTTGTACTCTCATCTTTCTCATTTTCGTCATAAAGTCCTGCCCCTTCCCTCCTTACTTACAACTGCGCTGTTCCCTAGATTTGAACACGTCTGGTTTAAGTAAGAAATTGCTCAAAATATCTGCTTAGAGAAGGCTCCCTTTTACAAGTCTAACACCTTTCAGTAGCAACTGACACCGATTTCTGTTAGGTTGTTACAACATTGTGACTGCTGGCATCATACCCTGTAGTCCAATAGCCAGACTAAAGAAACCAGGAATGAAATAGGAAATATGATCATCTGTTTCTAAATCACTGGGTAATTCTGAAAGCTAAGAAGAGACTTGGAATGGTTTTAGAATTATAACTAACTTCTATGTTAAATACTTGCTTTTACCAAGGATCACTGGCAAGCTTTGAAATAGTTGACAATTTGATGTATGTTAATAGCTGATCTACTGATGTGTGAAATTTTGATTAGAAATAACTTTGCTTTAAAGATATGGTCAGTGCTGCAATGATTCTTTTATTTTGAAGGTGGATTAGTTTGGTACAAGTTTATTGAACTGATGTTCCTTGAAAACAGCACTGAACAACTGAGCCCAGAGGAGCCTCCGGTGAAACACTGGATTTTTTTTTTTCTAGCACTAATCTCAATGGTTATGATAATGGACAAGGGTAGATATGAAATGTTTAGTTTTCTAGGTAGCAATGTTACTGCGTGGTTTTTTTAATCATAATCCTTCATATATCACTAAACCTTTTAAAATAAGCCCTGAGTATTCCTAGATGAAATACATGCAAAGATTGCCCTCTAGAGGACATTCTGAATTATTTTTTTTAATGTATGGTTGTTGGAGGGGTATTTATTCCTCCTAAAATTATTCCTCCTGAAATGATTCCTTCATTTTCTGTTTTTACACTGCATGTGTTCTAGGAGGATGAAATCCCTAGAAAAAAAAAAGTACCAAAATATTCTGTACTCTGTTGACCATCACTTGAGCTGTCACTACACATCACATTGGTTTTACTTTGTATCCTGTAGACCAGTAAATAAAAAACCAGCACAGAAACTAGAGAAACAGAGTGTTTCTGCCTATATTACAACCAGCCCAATATGCCTAACCTGGTAAATTGCCACCCCATGATTAAGTGGACATAACATTCACTTAAAGGCTTGTTCCACCGCCTTCACTACTTTCATTCCTGTGTAACTTCACTATATTTGCACTGTAGCATAAAATTGTTTCTCGTTTGGTATGCTGTCTGTAAACTGGCCTTATACCTTGATTTCCAGCAGTTTTACCTGGTATTTATTTACACTTTGAAGACATACGCGGAAGTTATCAGAGAGATAGTGTGGATGATTAAAAAATAGGAAAAAGAGACACGATTGTCAGATATAGACATCAATGAGCAAAACAGGTAAATACAGCAAAATTTGATTAAATATACCATGCAGTTCATAAATATCCACTGTACTATTGAACTTCTAAGAAATTTTGTTGGCAACAAAAGGGGTCAGAGTGAACTCAAGCTAACCTTGTGTCTTATCTGCTACTTTTTTTACTTGCTACTGCCACTTGGTACACAGGATTGCTAGAACACAAGTTCAGGAACCTTTCCTGACCCATTAGTTTCTTGCTGTGGCTCAGAACACAGTATCCAAAATTACCGCCTACTTTCATTATAGCATCAGGAAGAACAAATTCTGCCAGGTTCTTAATTTTCTTGTTCTCTGAATTTCATCGTATGTATATTCGTTTGTTTGCCTATACTTACTTCTTTTACCAGTGGGGGAATAGAACGGTTTTCAAAATGATGCGTGTAGCTCCACCTTTAGCATCTGGAATGATTCTAGAAACTGACTAAATCTAGAAAAAACATTGAAGAATGGTCTTTTTGTGGTCTGCTGTGTCATGTCACATACTGTTACTGCAGCTCTAATGCTCCATTTCACTCTACATGTTCTCTTCTGAACTTTTGCAGAAGTGCTGGGTTTTGAGGTTTTGTTTTGTTTGGGCTTTTTTCTTCCAGTCATAATTTTTATCCAGCTTGATCACACAGTAAAGCCGGAGTCTTCTTTTTGTTGTTTGCTCAGTTTGTCCCTTGCCAGAGATAAATAGTAAAACTAGTGTCACCTGTTTATCGATACTCCTAAGCAGGATCAGGGAGGAAGGAGTCCCTGGCAGGGCAAAAACACTTGATTAAATTAACTCCATAGTATAGTAATTTTGGCAAGACAAGTCATGATTAAAATGCATTATATGAAGTGTAAGTGTCCCACTGAGTACATGTATATAGTTGTGTATCCCAGCCTCTTCCTTTCTGATTTTAAAAAGTGACAATTCAAGAAACATTAAAAAACTCTTACATGATGCTATAAAGTGTACTGAAGAATTAATTTGACAATGATCATATTGTATGTAAGCAAGTTTAATTTCAGTATCAGGGTGGGGAAAATAAGACAGGGAAGTGAAAATTGTATGGTAACTTGCAGGGTGCTTGCATCATTGAATTCTGTGTAGTCAGATTTCACAACAAATCATGCTCAAATTGTAACTGTGATTGGTTCTAATATACCTTGAACTCTTAACCTCATGGTTTTATCAAACATCTGAATATCAATCTCACTTAACTTTGCATATCATTTTTATTCAGTGCAAGTAATAGCTTATATATTTTAGAAAGTCCTTCAGCATGGCCATTTTAATTCTGGCAATATGAAATTCTGCTATGATTATCTTGACTATAAAAGCTACATGTGTGTACGCTAGAACTGAGTTCTCCAAATCTGAGTTGTTCTTCTGGAGACGGTGTTGTTCCGCAATTTAATCAAGCTATTACAGTCTAACTGCATCTGTTTCTTGACAAAATAGATCTCTGCTGACAGCTTTATGTCACGTACAGACAAAGCCACTGCCTAGCTCTTAAGAACCTTTTCAACACTGCTTCATACAACCAAAAGGTATTTGGCCTGAATATGAATGCACCTCTTTAACACTGTAGTAACTGGCATACTGAAAATAAGATGTAATCTGTA
This sequence comes from Psilopsiagon aurifrons, assembly GCA_025447955.1. Lineage (NCBI taxonomy): Eukaryota > Metazoa > Chordata > Aves > Psittaciformes > Psittacidae > Psilopsiagon > Psilopsiagon aurifrons. Next base: position 31,560 of record JAOEHY010038160.1, read on the forward strand.
TAGCCATTTCTTTAGAAAAGTTCATCATAAAGCTGAATTTTACCACATTCAAATAGTAGTTTTAGCTATATATTTTGAGTTCTTCTTCTACACACTGTGAAAAAAGGTTAAGTGCTTGGCTAGTGTCAAGACATCCATTCTGCAGGATTGATTCCATTTCATTTATCTTCTGTTTCTCCAACCGCTGTATATCTTTCAGCATCTCTTTACCTTTGTCCTGCAGAAAGAAATGTCCATATTTCACTAAAAGCAATACAGAGCTTGTAAAGTTCACCCTAACAAAATTCTGTTCTTCTGTCCCTATTTTAACCTCTTAATAGTTGCTGGGGTACAAGTTTGCATTGGTAGAAATTAGCACTATGACAGGTTTCCCTAGATATCTTTCCTGATATGTAGTATTTTTATCTGCCTACATCCTTGTCTGATGGACTGAAAATGAATGAAATTAAAGCTCTCTGGATATTTATGCTACCAAAATTTAAGTGTGCATGTGCCTTACTTTTTAGAACATCTATCTGTAAATAGGAGAGATGCTACTGTTACAGCAAGCAACTTAATCCCTGCTTCACCTTTGTGTCCCTCTACCTTTTGATCCTGTTTCCTTTCCTGTCCATACCAAGCAATGACAAAAGGCATGTCCTCCTTACTTCCTGAGACCAGGGCCCTGGAGAGTTTTAAGTACTCTTACCAGGAGTTATATGTTTGCCTGTGGCTGCTCAAGTATTCCACAGTATCTGACTAGTGCAAGATGAGCATTTACAGATACCTATCTATGGCAAGGCCTGAGAGTACAGCAAAATGCCAGTTGCAGTTTTTAGTGTCTGAAACATATGCCTGCCAGATGCCAACACCATGGGCTGTGGTGCACTACAGTGTTCTTCACAATCCATCAAAGGGCATTATATGGTAACACATTAACAAAATGTGAGCTTATATAAACCACCTGCTTGCATTAAAGTCTAATTTAATCAATGTACCTTGGTAGTTTCCATAACTACAGCAGCACTTTCATGTTTTTTATAGAGCTCGTGTCTTCGATCTGGCTTAGTCTGAAAACGTGGCTGCTTCTTAACTGGATCATCTTGGCCAAAAGTAGGAGAGCTGGTTTTCAGCAACTGAGTAACATTGGGCACAAAAATGAAAGGCTTGAATACAGATCTAGAAAGAGAAAACAGAACAGAGATCCTTTACTGATAGTTTTTATAAAACCACTGAGTTGGTAAATTGCTGTATTTTCCCCCATTCTTCTAATTCTTTCTCTTTAGAAATGTCTTTAAAAAAAAAAAAAAATAAAATCTCCCGATGTTTAAGTCAGTGACATAGCAGTGTTTGGTTAAATAGGTTGGTATATAGTGTAATGTACATCATGTTCCTCCTGCTTTTTCAGGAGAGGATGATACAGGACATGACAGGATGGACTAAAAAAGAATGTAATTAGAAAAACTGCAACACTTCCTAGTTTAGGTATTTGTGAATTTTATCCTAATTACTTGCTGCCACATCACCTTGCAGGATCTGGAGTTCCAGTAAAGAAGTGAATACATGGCAGATTAGGCTGCTGAGGCAATACAGACACCATGCTTCCAGTTGTCATAAATCCACCTTCCATATTAATGCCACTCTCTTTGTCACGAAGAATTTCCATCATTATTTCAGAAGTGATAGATCCTATTAAAGATACAATACAATTATTTACACACACTGCTACTTGTAATACCAGCTAAATGGCATGTTCTTTTCAACTGGCTGCTTTTTCCTTTAGTAGGCAACACCAATTTTAGTTTGTCAGTGTTGGCACAAAAAAATAATCCTTTTTAACAGCCTACCTTAATATGTAGCACGCTTTAAAATGTTACTGTTTACCCCAAAGTATTTATTTCAAGGAGCAGGTGATAATGAGCTGTAGCATTTATGACTCGGGGTGGGGGGGACACGACGACACACGGCGACAACACATTATGCTTCCCAGAAAGGTGAAATACATGTGGCTAGAAAATGGTCATTCAAAAAGTAACTTTTCAGATGAAAATTAGTAGCTTGAATTAATGGCTGAAATTTCTGATAACTGCAAGGCAGATAAATCATTATAATTGTTATTAGTATTTGTACACAGTTAATACCACTATGTTGCTTTAGCAATGTGAAAATAACAATAACTGTGCACGGATTTTGTGGGTAACTTTGTAAATGAAACACCAAGCCTGTCACTTTGTTTTAATTATTTATTTTCAGTTATGTGACCTTCCAAAGCACTTTCGCTTTGAGAATAGAAAGGAATGCACTGGAGTAACACATTCTATACTCAGAAACTAAAGTAGTACATCCATTTGTAAAGAAGTCTCAATGAACTACTTATGTGAGGTATACTGCCAAATGTCTCTTTGAATTCTTCTCAGGTGACACAACCCCCTTTCACCGTATGCCTCTGCATCTAGTGTTCAAGTGATCTCGTTGATTGTGTATAACATATCTAAAGCTTAAATAAAGGCACAGTATCACCAAACAGTCCAATACTGTAACAGGCAGCACTTACAGTAGTTTTCTGGTCTATCAGTTGAGGGTATGTTTATGGCAGAAAACAAGAATTCATGCAATTTTATTTTACTTGAAGGTGTCATCTACCATTTAATCTTTTAGTGTTTCCCTCAGTGAAGTTCTACCTGCATAAAGACTTCTTAACTGCCTTGCTGTTTTCTCTTAAAATAATGATTCTGCTGCTGAGTCAGATTTCTCTAGTATTATTTTTTTATACACAGTTCAATTTGCCTGTGGACAAGCATGCAGCACTACATTTCAGCATGGAAACACTCTTAAGTATTCCCACAGTAGCCTGGGAAAGTAAGAGAATTCAAGCAATCAGCAAGCTAGATGAATTAAGGATATTAAAAGAAGAAACAATGAGTTTGTCAACTGCCAGTTGGCAACTTGTCCAGCAGGAAAGAAGGTACTGCATATTTTCTACTGGACATTTTTATTATTTTGTATTCCTGAAATACATTCCCTATTTTTTGAAATAGAAATAACGTTTATCTAAAAATGGTCTTCACATGGAAGGCAGCCTGGAAAAAAAATGTAATGCCACTGACTGAAAAAGCTGGGAAAGATACATTAAGAAACCAGTGATTTTACTGATGCTGTAAACCAAATAGCTTTTAGTTAGGGCACCTATTTAAAATCAATCTAAACAAACTGAAACCATACAAGGCTGATAACCAAAACACCTACTGTGATTTTTAAAATGGCTCAGTGAAACGCCTGCAAATGGGGATTTAGAATGAAAACGCTGATAGAATCTCAGCATTTTTATAACACAAGTAAATACAGGTATAATGAAAATGCTTTCAGTATTCAGAACCTGCAATTCCCAAAACGAACGCAGGATTTACATGATCACTAGGGCAGGATAGCAAAAGGTGATTCATTCTGATACATTAACTAAATGCTAAACCCAGTCTGGTAGAGCTCAGCCAAATAAAACACAGGGGTGCAACGTAGTTTGGGTTCAGATTAATTACTTCAAATGAGCAAGTGAATACAGATGCAGCAAAAACCTGCCAGGTGCATGCTGTAAGAGAAGTAATAGCTTTTTTTCTATAGAGGTCTGAAAAACAAGTGAACAAATTAGTGATTAGGAGCACCTGTGTAGACAGAAAAACATTGTGTTCCTCTCTCTGGGCGTCTTATCAGACTGCACAAGGTTAGAGTAGCCGTTACTGTGAAACTACAAAGGTTTAAAACCAATCTCAGAAAATAAATGCTAGTTATGTATCTGAATGCTGCACTGTTGTCTTAGGCCTCTCTGAATGGTACCAGACTGAAGCTGTTCATAAGGTTTTGTTTGTGGCTGCAGACTACCGGGAGCCTGTTTTAGCCTCTGTTTCGGGGTTGCTATTTTTCTTCAGAAGTTTAGCAATAATACATAGCAAAATGTTTCAAAGCAGGTCTTACAGAGCGTTTAGTGCTATGGTCAGAATGTGACCTCTCAGTGTTGTTAATGTAGCTGTTTATTTGATACTTGACCCTTGTTTAATTCTGCCTCATCAACAAATTGGCAATAATGGATAGAAGACTTCAGTGTTTCTCCTTTGGGCAAAAAGTTATTCTAGTAAGTTAAGGTACACCAAATCACATGAATGACTGCCCATGTTAGACGTCTTATCATTTATGATTTAAATTATATGGCTCACTAAATGCTTTGTGTATCTATCTTAAAATATGTATATAAAAAATGGTACCTTTGTGTTTGTTCAGAAGTTTATAGCCTTCACAATATCGTCCTCTGGATGTGGTCATTCTGGCAGTATTTACGTATGAATACGTGGCAGCGAAATCAAATTCCTTTTCCCCATCCCACCAGCCCTTGCTTTTGGCATATTCCCTCAGTCCTGGGTGTTCTCTGTCAATCTTGGTTGTGATAGAGAGCTGGTTGGAAATATTTCGTACACCTCCTGTTATTAAGGGTAAGGAAAGAATCATTTTAATACATGGAATTTTTTTATTGGCATTTTGTTTACAATTAGCTTACTGAAGTAAACTATGCACTGAAGAGTTTTCTACAAGTTGTGAGAGTCCTGTGGTTTTATTTTTGGCCTTCTCTACCTGGCTGTGTATATCCTTCCAACTGAAATTCCACTGGCACTCAGTTCTGACTCGCTTCTAGTTCCAACATCATACTTGAGGTTCTGCCCTGATTATTTTCATCCTCACGTTCTTCCTCTTAGACCTCCAAATCTTGTCCTCCTAAGTCGGCTGGAAGAATCAGCCACTTGAGGGCCCGATGCACTGATCCTGTCAGTGCTACCTTGCCATCAAACGGAATTGTCATTGATTGCCAGCGTCCTTAGGACCATACATAACATTGTCACTCTCATGCTGACCCTCTTGCTGCCCTCTGTTTTCCATGTACAGAACTGGTCCTCTGACTCTGAAAAGGCCCCCTGTATCTCAGCTCCTCTGTGAAAGGGCTATCTACTCCACACCGATGACCTAGGAAGCAACTTCTGTTGTTTACAGGCACACATACATATGATGCCTTAATGAAATGAAAAGTGGAGAACTACTAATTGTCATTGCATCTGAAATATTTAAAACAAAAAGCGTCATTCATACCTTCTACTTTTTCTGCTGCCCAGTATTTTCCTGATGTCTCCAGCACCCATGCCTCCTTTCTGTCAGTTATCAGAAAGCTGTTATAGTATGTAAATGCCATGTGGCTCTCCATACAGTTTCCTCCCTGTCCGTATTTTTCTAGCAAATCAACTATGACAGTAAGAGCCTTTTCAGCAGTGTCTGCTCTCTCAAGTCCAAGCCTAAAACAAAATGAAGATGTTATCTGAGGAACTATAAACTTCATATAAAACTATACAGTCTAGGTATTCAAACTGACTTGGAATGCTATCTCTGTCTGCACCTGATGCTTGTATGCTCTGGTAAAAACAAGGAGCAAGTCACTTAAAGGGTTTGAAGTAGGTCCTCTTTGTCCTTGACATGGGGAAAAACAACCAAATGGAAACAGAAAAGCAGGGAGACAGTGGGCCTAGGACAGGAAACGTCTGTAATACCCATGCAGGTATTGGACTGACAATCTGCTGTAGGTTAACAGACTTACAGTGGCACGCAGTAAGACGGGCACAAGAAGCTGCATTATTTATGTATTTTAGCTAAGACTAAAACTTAAAAATGTGTGTGTGAGAGGAGGGAAATAGGAAATGAGACCCTAGAAAAAGGCCCTCACACTAGATCCTGAGGTCCAGCTGTGCTCTTGTTAAATGTTTTGTTTCAGTTTAGCATCAACTTTGTAGAGAGAAAAAATGTTCGATGATTTCCTCGACAGATTCTGCTCTTGTATCTAACACCGGTCATGGGCTCCTGGCAGAGATCTAATGCCCATGCCAAGAAATACTTAACTTCTAACCATGGCTGCAGAACAGCAGGCAGACATGTCTTCTGACAGTGAACGCACGTATATCCCCACACAACTCAAGCCAAACGTTTCAAAACCAAGTTCTGAGTTGGGTACCGATTACCAGAATAGCCCATGCAAACCTTACGAGGTCCATGCCGAGGAGAGCTTCCTCATCGCCCACCTCCTCTCTGCCCCACACCGCTTCGTTGCCGATGCACACCCCGTGCTCGTTGGCGCCCATCTCAGCCCCCCAGAGCCAGGCGGGCCGGCTCAGGACCACGGCGAAGGTCTTTTCCACTTGCTCGATCGTGATGTAGGTGCACTGCAAGAAGTCAGAGCACGCAACAGCTTTATCTTTCCCGCCATCGCTTTGGCGAGCATTTCCCCTTGGTTAATCCAACAAATCGCGGGCTAAAAATACACAGAAGACAGGATTAAAGGGTGGGGGTTCCCGACGGGCTCGCCACCCCCCTCGCCCTCACCTCCAGCGCGGCGCCGGGCGGGTGCGCCGCGGCCGGGAAGTGCACGACCTCCTGCACCTCGTCCGCCGGCCGGTCCGAGTTCTTCCCGAAGACGACGCGTCCCCCCGCCGCGGCGGGCGGCAGCGCCACGAAGGTGTCGCAGGAGCGAGGCAGCAGCCCGGGGAACATGGTGGCGGCGGTGGTGGCGGAGCGGAGCGGGGCGGGGCCGGGCCGCCGCTTAGGCCCGCCCCGCAGGAAGGCCCGCCCGCCGACCCGGAAGGCCCGGGGGGGGCCAGCCGGTTGAGGGACCGGGTCGGAGCGGCGGTGTTGGTGGTTCCCGCATCCCCGCCGCCGCCATGGGGAAGTCTTTCGCCAACTTCATGTGCAAGAAGGATTTTCACCCCGCCTCCAAGTCCAACATCAAGAAGGTGAGAGGGGCGGTGGAGTCCTTGCGGCGCCTGCCCGGCGGCTGCTCCGGCCCCTCAGCCGGTCGGTCGGGCCGTGTGAGGCGCGGGCCCGGGGCTCTGGGACGGAGCCGGGTACCGCAACGGCATGTCGGCCTTTCTGAGGTGGGGCTGGCAGGAGGAAGAGGCAGGGAGAAAAGCTAGGAGGTAGTTGAAGTTCAGGTTTACTCGCTCACCGGTACGTATAACCGGTGCCGTATCGCCTTTTTCAGGCTCCACAGTTTCAGATATGGATGGACAGGCACCACACACCGCCCAGGAAAACTGCCACGACGTGCCCATGTTTTCCCGGTGTTTCACAACTGTCTTGACCTGTTTCGCAGTCTCTCTTTCTCAGAGCTGTACTATTCCAGGGGTTCCAAGAGAACCTGGAGGTTGGGGGCTCTGAGACTTCCATCAGGAAGTGTTGCAATGGGAAAGAGTGTCACAAGCAGGGTGTCTTCTGAGCCTGCTTTTCCGTTTGAATTACTCAGTTTTCTCATATTTCTTCAGTTTTTGAGTCTGACTGGAGTTGTACCTTATGAAAATCACACTGCTTGTGTGAAGCTCATTTGTTGACATGCTGGATGAAAATAGTATATTTTATGGGATTAGAATGGGAATTTTCAGTTGTTAAGTATTTTCAATAGATTGAGCCTGATAAGTATTTATACGCAAACATATTTAGTGGTGTTTTTTATATTTGTTTACAAACTTTTTTTAACTAGGTATGGATGGCGGAACAGAAAATATCGTATGATAAGAAGAGACAAGAAGAATTAATGCAACAGTATCTGAAAGAACAAGAATCCTATGATAACAGGTGAGAACTGGCATAAGATCACACACTTTTTTCACTGCTTCTGGTTTTCATGACAGTGAAAAATATATTGTGAGTTATTTGAAATGCTGCCTCTAATTTACTGTGGTAGTAGGAGAGGACAGTGGCTCATAAATTGATTTATAATTAACTAGAGGTCACAGGAACTTCTTTAAAGTGGCTCCTGTCTTTTAATTGATTTCAAAATATGCTGTGTTGCACAGAACAGCAAGTAATCTTGTGTGACAGTATATTTTGCAGAATCATAGAATGGTTTGGGTTGGAAGGGATGTAAAAGTTCATCCAGTTCCAACTCCCCTGCCATGGGCAGGGACACCTTCCACTAGATCAGGTTGTTCAAAGCCTCATCCAGCCTGGCCTTGAGCACTGCCAGGGATGTGGCAGCCACAGCTTCTCTGGACAACCTGTGCAAGTGCCTCTCCTCCATCAGAGGGAAGAATTTTTTGCTAATGCCTAATCTAAATCTCCTCTCTGTTAGATTAAAGTCATTTCTCCTTGTTCTCTCTATGTGCTCTTGTAAAAAGACCCTGTCCAGATTTCTTGTAAGCCCCCTTTAGGTTCTGGAAGACTTTTAAGTTCTCCTTGGAGCCTTCTCTTCTCCAGGCTGACCAAATCTGGCTTTCATAATTCTGCGGAAACAGAGTTGTTTCAGTTGTGATTGAAACATATAGTTTTTGGCATGCAATGGAACATGCAAAAGTATTGACTGGTCTCAGATTTTTTGACACTCAATTTTTGTTACTTAAGTTAACAAATGAAAAATTGCCAGTTATTATAGCAATTTCCCGTTGCACTTTTTTATATATATAAATAATACCCCAAACTCTTATCCTTTTTATTTAGATTGCTTATGGGGGATGAGCGTGTGAAGAATGGACTTAATTTCATGTATGAGGCCCCACCTGGAGCAAAGAAAGGTACTGATCATGGGCAGACAGGACTGCAGAGCTAAAAACCTTCACAAGAAATAAGCATCATGTCTTTTATTTTAAAATAACATGTTCATAGTGAGGTAATGCTACAAGGTGTGATTTCTAATTCTTCCTTTGGGAATATGCAGACATACATAATATGTAACAATTGTGATTTCACAGTGCTTTACGTTCAGGCTGAGAATGGTTGGGGTGTTTTTATTTAAATAACAGGACAGTGTGAAGGGAAAAAGAAAGATAGACTATCTTTCCTGGCAATAGCAGAAATAATGTCCTTGACCAGAGGTGTTTCTTTAGCCGATTTTAAAGCCGGTGGATGAGGGGTACTACCCCATACCAAAGGTGATGGCTCAGACCACACAAACCTGTATTTTGGCTGTTACTTTTACTTAAGTTTCTGCCTCAAAGTCAGCTTGATGCATGTCATGCACAGGAAATACCCATGGAATAAGTTTATTAGTTGAAGTTTTATAAATAATAAATACCGAGATTCTTTAGCTGGAAACGCTGCCTGACCTGACCCTGGTAGATGTGACTATGACTGTATTTAGTAGATTCACTAACAGAAGTTACTAACTACCCAGTGGGTGCTTATATCTGTCATTTTTAGGGAAATCTGAAATATAAATGCAGAAAGAACTAAGACAATCTACTCCCATTGAAAGAAAAAATATTCCCTTTAAATTGTATCTTTCCCATTTGCATGAAAACCCTTGGAAATGCTTAGAGAGGCTCATTTTCATGAAGCAACTTTTGCGATTATTTTTAAAGCTCTTAATTTAATCCTTTAAGCTTAGAGCAAATGCAATTTTAAACTAGTGATTTTTGCTAATTTTTTTTTAAGTATTGTTCCTATTTTTGGAAAAAAAAATAAAGCTTTTTTGTATTTGTGTATCAAATCAATGTAGTTTTAAAAGATTATTCTTGTTTCACAGGATTTGTAGCCATATACTAGATAATGGTTATTTAAATCTGTGCTGCATTTACGTTCTAGCTGCTTTCGGAGTATTTGCAATATTGTATTTATGTAGACAACATGTTTTGTCTCCAGCTTAGACTCTAGCTGCATTTTACATGTATGAGTAACATATTATTTCTTTTCTTTCCATGATTTCTGAAAATTCCAAGAGGAAGCTAAAGAGGTATTTCATTACATCATTTCTTTATGTTTTTTTCCTACTTACTTGAAATGTATTGGAAAAAAAAAATCAAACTTACCATGTTTTCTATTTTATAGCAAGAAGGAGAGACAGAATACAAATTTGAATGGCAAAAAGTGGCCCCTCGAGAAAAGTAAGATGCCTGGATTTTATCTGAATAAATATGTTTCTTATTACCTGCTTTTCAGATCCTTTTCTCTTTTTTTCCTTCCTTTTTTTTCCCCATTTTATTTTTGGGCAGGTCACTTGTATAATCTCATCATATCCTGGCAGTTAATTAGTAAAACCTGTAAACCTCAAACTATTTCCTGGATAAGCTTAAGTTCTTGTTTGAATTTTACATCTGTCTGTCAGCCACATTAAAACTAGTATTTACTGGAAGTACATCTCTGAAATGGATACACACTTTACAATCAAACATAGTTTTGTATATGATGGTTTAAAAAATAATGTAAACTCAGTATTTGTTTTCTTTTGTGTTTGTGTAACAGGTACGCTAAGGATGATATGAATATCAGAGATCAGCCGTTTGGTATCCAGGCAAGTTACATACATTTCACTCTGTGGATGTCTTGGCTATATTTCAAATATTGTCCAACTGCAGCATTCACATGAGCTCTCTTTAATTTTATCATCTGTTTCTCAGCGAATATAAAAGCTTCTCTTATGCCTAATAACAGACTTTTCTGTAAATGTTAAGCTATGTTGTTAACTAAATTACGTCAAGTCTTTTATTTTTATCCTTTTTATCCCTTTTAGGTGCGGAATGTGAGGTGTATTAAATGTCACAAGTGGGGCCATGTAAACACTGACCGGGAATGTCCCTTATTTGGCCTATCTGGAATTAATGCAAGTTCTGTCTCCACTGATGGTTCAGGTAGGCAGTGAATATCTTTAAAAGGTGTGGGTTACAAACCTTTGGGGAACTTCCCATGTCTAATTTTAGGATGTTTAAGTTTCAATATTTCAAGGAGTTGGTGAAATAGGGAAAATGCTTCTTTATTCTAAATGTAGGATGCACAATTTCAAGTTGAATATTTCAAATGAGAGGGACTTAATTTTTTAATTAGTAACGCACTCTAAAATGATGCCATAATGGCTGTTGATTTGCTTCTATCTGTGGCAAAAATTGAGAAGCTGCAAGGAGATTGTTTATATCACCATGAAATATTTGTGTCACAAAAGAAAAAAACCCTGTAATAGATCATCAAAGACTGTCCCAGTTCAGATTCAGGCGAACTGCTCAGACAGGCTGGAATTGTATCAGTGTGTCTTTGTGAATTACTTGGAAAAAAGGAGAGGTTTGGGGTTGTTTTATGTAAGTAATTGTGCTTCTGTAAGTGGATAAGCAGTTGAAATCTAGATTTCCAAGTGCCTGGTTTCCTTTCAGTGGCTTCTTGTTGTTTCCTGAGCCACATTTTTTTTTTCCTCCATTAGTTTTTCTGTTACTTGAAATCACACATTGTTAGATGAGGTTTAAAGAAGTGGGTATTCTAGTCTGAGGTGCCCCTGCCCAGGGCAGGGGGTTTGGAAATAGATGATCTTAAGGTCCATTCCAGCCCAAACTGTTCTATGATTCTATATAGACATTCAAATTTAGTCTGTTTTTTGCCTACAATACTTTATTTTCCATAAGTTGTAATGCTTCTAAGATTCATCAGATTGTGGGCAACATAAAGAAACACTTGGTAACATGGGTGGGTCTTCAGCCTTGCTGTACTGTACTTTAAAAACATGTGCCATGTTGTGTATTTGGTTTTGCAGGGATGCCATTACAGTTGCACACTTGATAATATCTAATTTCTTCCGCCTTTCCTTAGGTTATCTGTTTTATGTAGTAGTTCTTAGTTTTATTCCATATTTAGCCTACCAACAATGTCACTTTCCAGAATTAGATCACCTGCATTTGTCATTTCTTGGAGATGAGTCCTGGAAGACCGAAGTTAAAGGTGCCTCTTGCATTTCCCTGCTTTTAGGCACTGTCTGATCATTATACCATTGTGTGAGCCATCCTGTAGTGACATTCTTAGCCTTTGTTTTCCAACAGGTTATAACATTGGATTGTTTTCTTACCTCATTCTTATCTCTAGAAGAAGTTGTGCTTGGAGCATTCAGTGGTGCTAGAATTGTATTGTGCAGCTCTTGCATGTCAGATATGCTTTTGTGCTGCAGAACTTGATCCCCCCACCCAAGCCTCTCCCTCAAATGGGTAAATTTTAGATGTGTTTGTTTGGGAAAGCAGAAAGTATTTGTACTTGCTTGCATGACCTTGAAAATGTTCGTTCATAAAGGTGTAATATGGACACTTTGCAATGTCAATATAAGACTAACTGGTTGTTTCAAACCCAACTGAACTATGCAGCTAAGTGTAGGCAGTGTTTGGCTGCTAGTCAGATAAATGTTCTCTGGGTAGCTTTCCAAACCATGTTTCTAAGCTTAAAGAGAAGGATTTAGCACAGATAATGAATTTTTGCACAAAGAGCAGTGCTGTAAAATTACTTGATTGTTCTCAGACTGTGCCAGTGCCCTCGCATTTTCAACTCTGGACCCTAGAAGACAGTGTTCTATGCTGAGTATAGACTTTTTTATAGGCTGAGGAAAGATTTCAGGGCGTAGGGGTGGGTGACAGATCAGGGTTTGTATATATAATTTGTAAGACGTTGTTCCTGGATTTGAATAGTCAGCTGTAATGATACTGATACATTTTTCTTCCTTTCAGAGAAACTATGTAAAAACACTGTAGGTAAAGTTTAAAATAATTTTAAGTTCTTGATTTAATAGCAGATACAAGGCTTATAGGAAGTGGTAATATCATTAATTAGATCGTCATATGAAAGGTTGCCTACTTTTTGTAACCCCAGGAATACAATCCTTTCATCAGCTTTTCTAAAACTTCATCTGATTTAATAACAAGTTAAATTACGCTCCATTGACACCTTCTGGAAATTCCATGTATGTAAATGAAGCACTACAGTTCACTGAGAACACAAGTTATGGAATTCAGTGAGTCTCTTAAGACTCATGATTCATCTACATGGCATGTTAAAGCTTACATCGCACATTTAAAAGAAAAGTTGGGGTTTTTTTTAACTGAACCCTGACAACAGTCTTATGTTGTCTGGGATGGGAGTAAGTAATTATTTTTGCGTCGCTGCTAATTGTACCCAGTCATTACAGTGCTGCATGCAGATCTGCAGTTAGCTCTGCAATACTAACCTACACTGAGGGTAAACCAGTGTTTTTACATTTCCTATGAAGACACTGCAATGTTTAAAAAGACAAATTCTATCATGTTCTGATCAATGACCTCCAACAATATAATCTTGTTTTGATGGTTTCTCTTTGTTGCTTTTTGTTTCCTCTCATTACTTCTACTTAATGCTTTGTTGCTGACCCTAATGCTGAATCGATATCCACCTGTAAGGACTTTCTTCTGTTACTCTGTACGACGCATCTCCTCAAGCTCTGCTTCTTCCTGCGCCTCTTTATCAGTAATTGCATGCACTCCTAAGCTGCTTTTGTATCTCTAGACTAAATTCCTAACTATTCTCTGATTGTATTATAGTACTGCAAACATGTCCATTGCTGCACTATTCTCACTTAGATTGGCCAGAACTGCAAAAAATCCTGCTTTTTAAGGGACAGACACTTGTAATGATATAATCTCTTTTTATGAAACTTTATGATTAGGTTTAAAAAAACACAAACAAACCTTGATTCCCCCCCCATCTCCACACTCCTCCACCATATATCACAAATAAGTGTCTCTTCATGCTTAGAAAACTGCTAAAACCCATGTAAATAGTCCAGAGTTTTCATTTATTGTGATTATCAATAAATATATATATAAATTACAAAATGACTTGGCGTCTAAGGTCTGAACTCCAAAGAGCAATTTCCAGAAGCTGTCTGTTCATTTTTAGGATGTAGAAGAAAATGTATCTCCGAAGAGAGCAATCAGTAGGGTTTTCAAGGATAGGGAATGGTTGCTTATGGTATACAGCAAGCCTGGAATGTGTGTTTAGTTTATTTGACTCAGGGTTTTAATAGATAAGTGTGTAAATAAATAAATAAATAATAAAAAAAAGTTTGCAATCAGGTCTCAAAGTTGGCAAATGTTGGGCTAAAGCTTTAGGGCAAATAACACTTTCAAAGGTCAGGAAGTAACTGCATATCTAGAAAGTCATCTTTGAAAGCTTGCTCCTAGCTGGTATGTCAGGAAACTGAAATGTAAATATCATCTCGTAAATGGAAGGGTACCTCTGATAACTGCAAATATAATAAGGAATAAAATTTTAGTACAATAGTCAATATACCTGGACTCCAATTCTTTTATGAAGTATATTGGAAGGACCCAATTTAGGCTGTAAATCGTTGAATTTAATATTTTTTTAAAGAGCAAATTTTTGTAATATTCTTATGAAGTCTTTTAAAAGAGCTCTTGCTTCAAATTTAGTTACTTGGTAGCACTTTATTTCTTGCAAGTTATAGTCTTTTCATGCTAATAGAAGATGATCTCTCATCCTTTTCTTGCAAATTGAACTGAATAATTTTTTCTAGGCAGTGTGTGGTAGTTACACTACTTAAATTTACCTTAGGATTCTTTGAAGTTTGGAAACATTCCCTCTTGTTAGAGCATACCATTGAAAGATGCTAGTCCCTGCACTGCAAAGCATCTTGGCTGGTAATGAATCTCAAAGCAATCAGTACTTGGGAACCCTCGGCCTCATGGTTCTGAGCCTGATATTACAAGGACATTGGCATCACTAATTTGAGATGTAGCTTTAAAGAAATGGTCTGTCTTCCCTGTAGGAGACTTTCAACAAGCCTTGTTTCTCTGAACCTCGTTCTTTTGCTTTAGAGAAGCACACATAAAATCAGTCTGTTTTCCTGTGTGTTTTGTTCATTGCTGTCTTACTGTATTTACCAGAATATATGTCTGTCCACAGAAGAGTATGTAGGAACTTATCTGCTCGCTGTAAAGGATGGAAACATCTCATACATACAAGTTTAGGAGCCACAGGAGTCCATTGTACATTAGTTAGACTCATGACTGAATTCCGTCATGTAATAACTTTGAAGTCTTTAAAAATATCTAATGTGGAAGGGTGACTGCTCTCAGGAACATTACTGAACAGAATTAATTAACTGGGAAAGGAAACGGTGTTTTAACCCAGGTAGGCAGCTCAGCCCCAAAGCACTTGCTCACAGCCCACACAGCAGGATGGGGAAGAGAATCAGAATGGTGAAGGTGAGAAAACTTACGGGTTGATAGACAGTTTAACGAGGTAAAGCAAAATCAAAGTTCATTCACTGCTTCCCATTGGCAGGTAGGTGTGTCATCTCTAGGAATGGCTCCATCATGCGTAATGGTTACTTAGGAAGACAAATACCCTAATTCTGAATATCCCCCACTCTTCCTTTTTCCTCTGGCTTTATATGTTGAGCATGAAGTCATATGGTGTGGGATATCCCTCTTGTCAGTTGGGGTCAGCTGTCCCATCTGTGCTCCCTTCCAACTTCTTGCGCAGCCCCAGCCTACTCACTGGTGGGGTGAGAAGCAGAAAAGGCCCTGATGCTGTGCAAGCACTGTTGAGCATTAACCATCCCTGAATTAGCAGCAGTGTTTTCAGGACAAACCCGAAACACAGCCCCATACAAGCTACCGTGGAAAAAAAATAACTCTATCCCAGCCAAAACCAGTACAAAAAGTGGTAGCCGTAGTACTGCTAACAAATCTTCAGGCATATATAAAGGATTGGCACTTGCCTGTTTAGAGGGACGTTTTCATCTTTCTCCTTGATCAAAAGCAAAAGCTTTTGACAGAAAATGAAGGTAATATTATTAGGATAACCAAATAATTGAGTTAAATACAGGAAGAGCAGCTTGTATTTTTTCAGCCTCAGGGGAAATGTTTGAGTTCAAATGGATGAAAATGAAACTCCTATGTCTGATTTAGTTGTATTATGTAAAGTTTCTACTCTGATTCTTTGTGAGGAAAGAGTTATTGATCACCTGCATACTTCTTTTTTTTCCACTTCATAAAATAACCACCAATACAGGCTTTTGCTGCCACATAAATTCTATAATATGTATTCTCTTCTTTCTGAATGAGGATACTTGTGTTAGGACCTTAGGTAAAGACTGCATTGTAATCTTCCTCCTTGCACATAAACTGATAGCAATTGCTGGTTTGGATTCAGTGTTGAATATCTTGTATGCAAAGACCACTTGTGGACTTCAGTTCACTCAAGTGGAACTGCTGCAAGGCAAATGCATGTCTGTGGTACAGAATGTCTGTGTTCTGTGAGAAGAGGCTGCTGTCGTTCAAGATTTGACATACACTGCAGTGCTCCAGCAAACAAAAAAAATCACAATCAGTACCTTAACTTAGGCATGGTGGCTTGGTTATTGTGCTTCTGGGACTATTTTACTAATCTAGCTGGTAATTCATACAAAAAAAATAATAATCTTACTGTTAAAAAAGTGCCTATTGAATAATGTCTCACCAGTGAATAGAGATTATTTTTGCAATAAGGCAATTTCAGTGGATGTGGTTATCATGGGATAATCACACCCCTGGGGTACAGTCTTGTCTGTAATCTCCCAGGAGTGTAATTATTTCATGATAACTGCACCCCCTGGTGTTGCATTATTTCCATTATGAAATTCTTAGTTTTAGATAGAAAGTAACTTACTTTGATCACTGGAAACTGCAAAGTAGTGTTAGACTATTCCAGCTGTGAGGCTTACGGGGACCAACTTATAAGATTTATTTCTCCTTTACAAAGCTAAATGAGGCAATCAAAATGCTTCTTTGGCTAAACTGATTTGCAGGGTTTTTTACTGATAAAATCCTAACTTTCAGATTTCAGACAAGATGAAAATATCGGTTGTGGTTCTGACTTCATGTGTCACTCTGTGTATGTGCATGTGTAAAATATATAATATATACCAACGAAACAATCCCACATTACTAGTATCTGAAAATTTGCCTGTTTTTACAATCCTTTTTTATCATTAAACAGCAGCATCTGTTGATTTATGTGCTTTTCAGTGCCTTTTGTTTGTGAAGCCTGAAAAGCCTTTTACTTTTTCAGAACAGAGACTTGCTAGGTTTTCTGTGCAAATGCTTTGAAGTCATGCTGTTATTTTACTTCAAAATTGCTTGCAATTTTGCTCAGGTAAAGTTAGGACAAACTCAGTAGTACTTTTTTAATTATTATTATTGTTTATATTATCGTTTTCCCCAAAAAAACAATCTATCTTATTCAGTGAGGGTTGAGGAGTTGGGATTGATAAAAAGCTGTGAAAGCTTAAATGGTTACAACTTTAATCATCTGGGTTTTTTTTGAACGAATAACCTGTTATTGCTATCTTAGCAAGTCAGGCTAGTGTCTCAGATGGGGAGGTAATTTTATGAATGACATAGTTAGAAGTGGGATGGTAAGATTAAAAATGGTTCTTATGGTCTTGTCCTATGAAACCTAAAACTGGAGAGTGCTGAGCATTCTTCTTTGCTGTGAACTACTTTGAACGATTTACAGACGACTGGCTCTGTATGTGATCTGCGTGAGTGAAAATACCAAGAAGAAATAAGAGTACTGTGAAGTGATCAGTGTGTTGTTGAAAATTCAGGCAAAAATGGTAAAAAGGTAATGGAGTAACATGTGTGTGCATCTGGTGTCTTATGGTCTACAGAAAGAAACTCTAGGTATGTCTACAAAAATGCAGCCTTCTAAAGACTCATTATCAGCTTCTACAGTCTGTGTCCTCTTTCTTCACTGCCTGGGTGCCCTTAAACTAAGTGTGGTTGTAGTTTTCATCAGCCTATCACTTAGTGTGTTCATCCCATATTTACCTTTTGGGTGAAATTCCTTTCCATAGTAATCACTGAAATTAATCAGTCATATGGAGACAGCAGAAAGGGAAATCTGTATTATATTATGTCTAGATTGTGCATTTTTTAGTGATAAATGCGGTATTTTTTTTGTTTCCAAATAGATAAAAATCTGCATTGTATCAGGAATGCAGAAATTGATATATGTTCTCTTGAATCTATAACAACAAAGAAAAGGTATTTGAATATGTTAACTGTGAATATTTGTATAAATGGTCATCTGTAGAAACATACAGTGTATGAAACCTTCCTTTATGATCTGCAGCTGAGACCTTTGATTGTGAACAGTAGGAACCTTAACTAAATCTTCACATAGTTAACTGTCATATTTTAGAATAATCCTCTATTTATGTTTCAGAAGACTCTGTGTTTGGTGTGAATGCATAAAATACAGATTTCTGTTAGAAGCCTTGTGCTTAGCATTACAGTAATAAATATGAATTCCTAATGCAGTTTGATAGTGTTCAATGGTTTTTACTACTCAGGAAAAAAGTCAAAAGGAAACTTGGGTTTCTCTGAAGTACCCAATGACAAAAGCATGGCAAATTATATTGAAATCAGTGCTAAAGTGTTACATTCAGTTCAACCGCAGACCCTCTGAAGAAGAGCTAATTAAAAGCCAGAGGGTTTTTTTATTCATCGATTTCTCAATGCCAACTGCAGCAGTCACTTTGAAGTGTAAATATGGTCTGAATGCAGCCATCTCTGAAATGGATGGCAAAATTATCAGTAAAAAAAATGATCAATTCTGAATTAGTGGAGGCAGCATAAATTTGCTATGTTCTGCATAACTGGGATCATGAGCACATAATTTTGATAGTAGTTCTTTGTCCTTTAGATAAATAAATGTCTACTGTCTCTGTCACAACTGCAGTAAAAGTTCACAGACGATACAGTGTGATTAGGCGCAGTCTGTGACTACTTTTTTTTTTTTCCTCCATTTTTGTTCAATTTCCCTTTAAGCCATATGAAAAAAAAGACACACAAAACTCTGTAGAGGAAGTACATGGACGTATTGACAAAACTGTGCTAATTTTTAAGTTAGTAACTTTTTTAAGGCAAAGCCTAAAAAGCCTTGTATGATGCCTTATGCCTTTGCTACCAGCCAGAGAAGGCAGCATTCTGAATGTGGAGTATATTCAACCTTTGTGTGATGGTGCGCTAACTGAAACCCACCAGCAGAGTGGTTTTTGGAACATAGTTAATGTGGAAGAGCTGTTTGCATCCTCCCTGGAGTAGTTAGTTATTTATTTTTCTGCAGCAGAGCATGGCTTTAGTTATCACTGTTAACATTAGTTATCACAGAAAGCCAAATTTCCATTTGGAAGAGTTATGGCCTCATGTTGTCCAAAATGCGTATAAGAAAGAATGAAGACAACATGCTTTAGGCCTGCTTTGTTGACAAAAATTACATAGTAATAAAGGAGAAGCCTTGAAAATATCTTGTCCTTCATTCATAAATCAATTTTTAAGCATGTTGAGGTGGAGTATACTAAGTGTGACATATATCGGCAAATTGATAGCAGATATGCGCATGTTTTGTTTACATTCATGTTCATATAAATTACATCTCCATTACTAAGTCCAAAATGTGATGGTATGATGATGGTGATATTTTTAGGTTGAACTCATACCTATAAACTAAAAGATGTCCTATACTAGAAGACATTCTCCGGAAGGGGAATCTCTAGAAAAGCCCTATTCCAAGTGTTCAGTTTTAATGATGCAGAAAATGGGTGTTAGTTAAAATAAGGGTTAAAAAGTTATAATTAAAATGATACCATGAAGAATCTCCTTCATTGTCCAGTAATTTTTATACTGAGTAGTCTATTTCATTTCATAATGATGCATAACTGCCACTATCTTAAGTACATCTGGTTACTGTAATTTCCTCTGCCACAGGTGGGAATAGTGGTTACATTATTACTGTTTCTTATCCCTTTGCTTTCTATATGTGTTCCAAATAAAAATCCATTTAAAACTTAATTGATTGCAAAGAATTCACTTTGCTCATCTGCACTGTGGCAGCAGTGAAAGCTTTTATCAATAAATTGAGCAGATACTGTCAAGATGGTGCATCATGAGTAGATAAAATTAAAACTGCTATTTTTGATGATACTGGAGATCATAACATTATGGTCTATCTTTACTGCCACTGAAACCGTTGCAGAGAAAGTGGTATTTAATCATTACAGTCGCTATGAATGGAGGTTTTAGCATACTGTTCTCTAATACTGGATAACTTGAAAAATGTGCTTTAGATGTTTTAATGGAGATCTGCTAGATGGTGCATTACAGCTAGCGCTGTTCTGTGCCCAAGCGCCTTAGAGGAAACACTCTGGCAAGAGCAGCGCATTACGTATGTTCTGCATTTGTAGCTTTGGGAGCAGTACAGAAAGAATCAAACATTAATTGCAGCTATAGGTTTCTCTTGTTTCTGAGCCAGGAGTGGGAGAAGTAGTGCAGGGTGGGAGAGCTTGCTGTAAGCTAGGCATTTAAATAACTGAAATCCAGAACTGTATTTCCCCCCTGGTTGTTTGATAGAAGCAGAACTGATTCTGTTAAATAGATCTCAATTAAGTATGATAAGAAATCAGAGTGATCTTTGTTATAAAAAAGGCATTTACAATATGTTGTAGAAATCCCTAGTGTGTTACCCTTCAGTGTAATTGATGCTCATATAGGCTTCAGAAGAAAAAAAATCTGTTTACAGCTCTTCTGTTTACTTAATTGTACAACTATGAAGGTACACCAACAGCTGTTGAGCTAAGGTTGCACTCTAGTTGTACTTTGTGTAGACTAAAATCCTTCTTTCATACTTTACTGAATGGTTTGAGTGTCCAGATTTTGCACCCTGACTCTGAGTCATCTGAGTTATCTGGATTTTTTCCTTAACATCTTAAGCAGACGATAACGCAGAATTAGTGAAGCAAGAATTTCAGTGGGAATTAAGAATCAGGAAGAAGCTGTGGCCTATTTGCTTGCAAACACTGTTTCTTAAGAATTATAAAAGCCGTGAAAAAATGTTTTAAAAATCCTTTGATGGGTCTTTAACTATGGAACCTCTTTTGTGCAAGCCCTTAATATAATCTTAAGTACCTGTAGCTGAAGAAAACTTAACAAGTTGTCAGTTGTCTCAATGCATAAAAATAAGTATGATATTAGTGTGCAATTAATTCCACTATATGGTAAAAAGCTTTTCCAAGACTGTGACTTAATTTTGAAGCAGGTGAATGTTTTAGTTTTAAGCAAGTGTCATCTGGAAAAGTTTTGAAGGGTTTTTTCTTTTCTTTTTTTTCCCCTATCAAAATGTAAATTCCAGAAAATAAGCTTGACAGTCAGATTCAAAAATAGCAAGGTACTGTATTTGACTTGTTTCAGAAAGAATAAGAAACAGATGATGAAACATTGTAACTTTGAACTTATTTTTAGCTTGCTGATGGATGAATGCTGAGAGACTACTTGTCAGAAGTTGCAACATTCAGCTATTTTTACAGGATTCCTATATCTAACGTTCTGTCAACTCATGGCATAATGTCATCTCCAGATGTTTTCACCTACATGAGATCACGCAGGTAGCTTGATCGCAGATGCTGTCACAAGTCCATATAGAATGCATCCATGAGGACATCAGTTTTCATACTACAGAAAGTATTTTTCTATGCCTGATGCAGGAGTGATTTTTTACAAGTTGAAGGGTGCTGTCCAAGAACACTTAACTAACACCAGTTCCCAAAAGATTTAGCCATCTAAAAGCTTCTCAGCTCAATCTTGCCATCTGTTCTACAGTCTATGACTTAGTTGGAACTTAGCCAGGCGAAGACAGATAGTTGTCAGGTATACTTAGTACTGTTTTGTCTGAAGATCTTGGAAAGTGATGACTTTAAGTGTAATCATAACCCAAAGGCTGAGAAGACTGACCAGTTTGGCTTACCAGGCAAACCAGATTTGATCGCACTGGGCATAATTGCATCTCCCAAGAAGCAGAACTCAAGTCAATTTACCAAACAGGAAAAGAGGCCCTCTACCAACCCGTGTACTGGTAGCTCCAAGATAAAAGTTTTGGCTCCTAAGTAAGGAAGCCAGGGACACCTCTGAGAAGTTGAGTTTTTCAAACCTCTATTAAGTGAGGTTCAGTGTTTGGAGTTGCTTTTACAGTTTTTGTCTCCCTCATTTGTATTGGCCAGGAGAAATCCCTTACTTACACTTCCGTACTTACTCGCAGTGTGGAAATGGGAATGTGATCATTTGCTCCCACATTTAGCATCTACATCTTTTAAGACTATGAAGAAGCATCCCAAAGTGTGTTACAAGCCTCAGTGCTGTCATATGAAATATTTATGCCCAGGAACCCTGGGAGACCTCAAACTGTCACTGATATTTCAAAGAAAATCAGATCTGCTTATCAAAATAATGAAATTGAAATCATTAAAGTATAAATCAAAAGCAGCCTCTTGAGACATGAATGGGAAAAGAAAATCACCAAGTGTTGATTCCTGTGATTCCAAGCAAAGGAGTTCAATTGTGAGAATAAAAATTTAATTTATTCTCGTTGTGTTGCAGAAAGTAGATAGTAATAGAGCTTTACTTTAAGCTGTGCAGCCATTGTAAAATACAATGTCTTAGTTAAACCTCTTGGCCTTGTAAGCAGATAGAGAATACTCTCTTTAGACTTCCCAGATCAGGTACGGTTTTCTCCCTACTGCAGCCTAGCATTGCTACCTGAGCAAAGGTAGCGATGCGATGTTGATGTCATCGTGCAGCAGAACAACTGAGAAATTCAGTGGCATTGCCTGTTCACCTGTGTCATCCTTTCAAAAATGTCCATGTTTTTGAAACTGCAGAGATCACATGGTGCTTACAGTGCTCCATAATCAACTGTAGTGGACAGGGTGCATGTGCTGGGGTCTGCAGGAGGGTTGTGAAATAGCACTGTTTTGACTCTACTTCTGTTTATGGGCTGCAGTTATATTCTGAATCTTATTTCCTAGCATTGTCTAAAACCTTCAGTTACAGTAAAAACCATATACTTAATAACTCTTCATGGAGAATCTTGCAGCTCCTTACAAGCTAGGCTGAACCTAAATTGCTGTTTCCCTCATAATTAAAGGGAGACCAGAATTTGTCTTACAAACTGCTTCAGTCTCAAGGTTCTTTAGGTGTATGTGATATAGCTAATTATACATCTACAAAACAAGAATAACATGGATTTTTTTAACTGTCCTTGTCATGGCAGTGCCATGTTGTGACTAAAATATTGTAGAATTTATGAATGTCTCTGACACCATTAACAAACAAGGAAACAAAAGTCATGTAATATTTAATATTTTTTTGTCTGGCTTGTTTTCCTTCTAAGCCTCCCTGTGGTTTTGCTTTTTAAACCCTGTGTTGATTTCACCTTTAAAAACCATGTGGAAGCTAGCTCAAAAGTTTGTATGCAGTCCTGTGTTGGGTCCCAGCTGGAGCAGCACACCAATAGGTCTCTTGTTCACTTGCATGAATTAGTGTGATACAGCACAACTTCTATCATAGAATCATAGACTCGTTAGGGTTGGAAAGGACCTTAAGATCATCCAGTTCCAACCCCCCTGCCATGGGCAGGGACACCTCCCACTAAAC
>JAOEHY010038160.1:72327-96805 GCA_025447955.1 Psilopsiagon aurifrons
CCGGGGGGTAGGGGGGGGGGGGGCTGGAGCACTCCACGGGCGGAGGCGATTTAAGGCGATGGCGGGGGGAGCGATATAACCCCCGCGAGAGAGGCGAGGAGTCCGACAGGGGCAGCCGGGAGCAATCGCCCAACAGGTGACTCCTCTCTTCCTTCCCTCCTTTCTTCCCTCCTTCCTCTCTCCGGGGAGAACCCCGCTCCTTCCCAGGAGCCTGCCGAGGCGGTCGTCAAGTGGTAGCGAGGCGCTTCTGGCCAGCCCCCGGGCGGCGGGGGGAGAGGGTCTTTCCCCTCTCCTCGGGGAAAGTCATCAATAAAATAAGGCTGGAAGGCAGAAACCGAGAGCGTGACGTTCGGAAATGCTGCCTCCACATCAGCGAGTAAAGGCATCCGCTGCCCGCCCGCCGTCCCTCCCCGGTGGAGCCGGGTTTCTGTTGTGCCTGCGGCGCGCGGCTCTGCCTCACCGCCGGCCATCCCTACGCCCCTTCCCAACCGGGAAAGGGGCTGAAATCAGCGGGAGCGAGGCGGGCGGAGGGGAAAGGCTGCACGGATGGCGGCGAGGAGAGGAAGGCTTGCTAAAATCTTTAGGGGGTCAAGTATTTTCTGACAGATTTCTTTTTTTTTTTTCCATACTCCAAAAATCGAGTTTTTAAACAAAGATCAATGTGTTATGCTAAAGTGTTGAGCTGACTGTTAAAACATTTGGGGGGATAATGACAATGTAACAAAGGCCTGGTTTGGAGTGAATCATCACCCTTTTAAAAGTTAAGGCAATTTTCAGGAGAATAGCTTTCAGCAACCGCTTTACATTATTCAAAACGGCCAAATAATGCTCTATTATAGCGCCTGAATGCTGCCAGTCAGCCCGTAAGTGCAATTTGTGCAAAGGCTCGGTGCCTTATCTCCACTTCTTTATAAAGAGGTGAATATAAAACAATTTCTTCCAAACCCAGACAGAGAGCACGAAAATTGCTTCCCTTTCTGCAATCAGGGCAATTTAACTGGAGTGCAATTAGCACTATTAAATGTCGATTCTGCATAAACAAATCTGACTAAGAAGCGAAAGTGGGGTGAGAACCTCATATAAACTGAAACTGATTTTTGAAAATTATGTATCCGGGTCCTTTACAATTGATCCGTGACGTTTTCATCTCGGAATATATTTACATCAGAAATACATTACGGTTAAATCAACATAAATCTATTAAAAAAATAGTATAAACCCTCCGTATGAATGCTAATAAAGAACAGCCTAATTAAATGCAACAGTTCACTTCCTTTGAACAATATTGTTTCCCATCTTCCCTTCACGCGTGTCTTTTGATCTGTGCGATCACTAAAGTTGCTGTCTTTAGGAGGTAAAGCTGGGAAACAATTCCTTCATTAAAGCTGATTGGGAGGCTCTGGGTTCATCCTCAAGAGCGTCAGAAGGAATGGCTCTGCTGTTCAAACGCAGCTCGGGGACAGAGCTGCCAAATATTTCCCAACTAAATCGATTTACCAGCAGTTAAACGTGAGGTTGCTGTACGATTCCCCCTGAACCCTAGGAGGGGCACGGAGTTTTACACATGGATGTTACGGGTGGGAGAGGGGCAAACCCTTCCAAGTTGAAGAGAAGCAGCCTCTGCTGCTGCCAAGCAGAAGGGAAGTGGGCAGGAAACAGGCGAAGTGCTCATCGCCGAGGGGAAGAATCGCGTCCTGCCAGCTCTAATTTTTTTATATTATTTTTTTTAAGCAACAGGACTTCCGTGCTGAAGAGTCCCCTCTCCTCTCCCCCTCTCAATTACACTTTGCATTTACGTGATCTACAATCCCCCATTGATTATCAGAGCAACACAGAGGGCGACCTAGTGATAAATTAATAACTTCAGTTAAGGAAAAGCATCCCCACTATGCTGCCCAAGACTAGCTATTAAAAGGGGAAAGGATAGTGTTAAAATACAGCCCCTGGTGCCTGTTGAGCCCACTGAATTCTTGCCACTACAGAGTTCTTCATTTGTGGGTAAAGATGAAGAGCAGCTTTTGATTAGAAGGAAATCTTTTATAGTTAATAAAAAGGGAATGAGCACTGGGATCAAATAGATCATAGGAATTAAATGAAAATTATGGCACTCTCCAGCAACCCCTTCTTGAGCTTTCAGACTGTGTTTGTGGCAGAGTGCAGGAGTCCCCTCTCCTCCTGCCCCCCGCGCGGAGAGCCCCGAGGTGGAGCATCAGACCGGGCTTGGAGCTCTTCCTCGGTCTTTAAGGTGACACTGCTCAGGAGCGACAGGGCCACCCATCCTACCGGCGCTTAAAAAGCCGCCAGGGTAGTTCTAGAGACCCTCTCGTCTACGGAACGCAGCCAAAACCGTGTCTGTGGAACTAATTGTCTTCCGCTAAATTTATTTGGACCATGTATTTTAAACCTCCCTTGTTCTGTTTATCTCAGCCGAAGAGACGTTAACAATCCCCGGGAAGACTAGTGTCAAAGGAAGGAAGGTGACTGCAGCCTGTGTGATGATTTTAATTACTACAATTATTGGAAGATTATTCAACAGCATCATGGATTTGTTTTCTGCCTTGGTAGGAAAGTCTGTGGAACATTGTGTGAGGATCGTTGTACGAAGATTTTATCTCTTGGTTCACACGCTTCCCAGCTCTGTTAGGATGTATAGGTTGGGCATGACAAGCTCGGGTTTGCTGCAGCAGGTGCCAGCCGGTGCCAGCGCTCATGCAGCTTTCGCAAAACGAAGGTGTTTCTAAATAGGAGTTTAATTAGGGAACGGCTGGACCCACATTTATAGAGCGTAAAACCACCTTCTTACACAAGTCTATTAAGAAGCTCCGGTGACTTGGTGATGAGCTCTGGGCTTAGGCAGGGGGGCAGCGGCCGCCACCGGCAGCAGTGCCACGGTCCCGGCAGGCTTCATTGGCACTGTCAGTGTCCCAGCCGGTCCCAGCCGTAGTGTCACCACGGCAGGTCCCGGTCCGCTCCGGCGCAGGGCCCTTGTCCCGGGGGGGTCCCGGCTGCTGCCGACGCCCTCTCTGCGGGGCCGGCCGGGGCCGAGGGGAGAGGCAGCGCCCTTCAGGAATACGGGAGAGCGTCCCCGTGGCACAAGAGTCCCGTCCCCACGTTCCTTCTGGTATCCTGCCTCTGATAACCGGCCGAGCTCCTTATACCACATTTTTAGCCAGGCGTGACTCAGAATGTTGGCTGTGATTAAGCAAGCTGTCTATCTGCAGATAGAGACATGTGGGAGCGTAATAGGCAGGATGACTGACATTACAAAGTTGTCTTCCGTCCACGATGACCAATAAATCCTCCTGCAGGTTTTGCCCCTTAATGAATTGCTGGTTTGGAAGAGGAAAATAGGTTGGATATCCCCCACCCCCCTTCGTATGTTCCCCTCTCTTCCCTCCCCCTGTCCTGGGATTAGGGCAAGGAAAGACGGGGAACCGTTCATTGTGCTCCTTCTGTGTTCTGTAATTACTGGAGCTCAGGCTTAAGGTGAATTTCAGCTCAAATCATGAACCATTTCACGTTCAAATGCAAGCTTGCAATACTTTCCTAGTGGCAATTAGGAGCCTATTACAAGCCATTAGATTGATCAATGTACCTTAAACAATGTGAATGATTTATATGGCAAAGAAAAAAACCTTCTTACATCCATTGTACTGTTCCAGCGACCAACCTGGCCCTGTGTCTCCATTCATCACAGATTTAAACAACAAAAGCAATTTATTTAGAAAACTTCCATGCAAAGAAACAGGCACAGTTCTTTCGTCTGGAAGGGTACCCGAGCTTTATCTGTCTTTATTGTAGAGATGCAGGCTGGAAGAAATCAAGCATATGGGGGGAGGAGGGGAGGGGTGAATTTGCTGGTTTCCAAACGGATTAATTCACCTTGTACCTGAAAGAAGGAAACAAAGAGATTCCTGACTGCTTACTAAACAAGCTGCTAATCCACTGTGGGTATGTAAGGCAAGGAGGAAAGCAGTAGCATAGCCATGTGTTTAACAAAATGTTTGGGTAGCTTTTGGTGCAGCCTTTTCATGACATTGAGGACACAGAACCACCAGCCCTGGCAGTTCCAAGGTAGGTATAGAGTGGAGAGTGGGCTGGGATGTGCCAGGTGAGGGAGGAAGGGGGTACGAGCAGCCTTCTTCACCATGGATAAGTATTCTGACCATTCTGCAACGAAGAAATGTTGAAGTACTGGCTGTTATGAAAGCCAGAGCAGCTGCCCTGTAGGCCTTGGTCTGTCTGTGTCTGCTCCCCTCCAGAAGACTCAGGGAACCTCTCATGCCTGGGAAAATCCTCCCAGCTCCTGGCAGCCCCAAAGTGAGGGGCTGGGAGAGGCTGCTGACTTCGTGGTTGCCAACTGTTTGTTGGGGTACAGAGATGCAGGTTGGAAGGGGCAGGATCATGCCTCGCTTTTGGTCAGTTGGTGGCCTCCGTCTCTCGTATTTTCCATGCATTTTTTGCTAATCTTATTCACTTTGCTACTTAGCACTGCAAAATTAGTCTTCTCTATAGCTACAAAGTGACTCAATGAATCTTTGGCTTGATGTTAAACAGTTCTGACGTGTTTCCAATTCAAACTACTGAGAAACAACCCCGCACCCCACCTGAACTAACTAAACCATTCTTTAAAATGGGACTTTGATGAGAGCAGTGTTAACTGGTGACAGTGTTAGAAAAAACCCAACACATTTGTAAGTTTTTGGTCAGGTGGAAATTTATTTTGAGATATCCCACAAGGCAGAATGTTATTAAGATTCCTATTGTTATTTGTGTTTCAGTAAGAGTCTGGTCTACTATTTTCTACATTCTGGTCTCTGGTAATCACTGCAATGCTTGTCAAAAGCCACCATTTTATCACATCGTTTTCTGCAAAGAGGTAAGCACACAGAACATCAATATCGGTACAAAGAAAAGAAGCAAGGGGTGAGTGTCAAGTCCTGTCAAGAGATATGACTGTTTTGTTACAAAACATGGATATGGCCACTTCTGATTTTCTATGTTGTCCATATGGGATTGAAACTATTTGCTTACTTCTATGGTAATCAGCTGTTTGCTTGCTTGATAAAAAGGGATTAGTGAAATGCAATGTCTACCATGTAAATGGAATGATAGATGTGACAAGAATAAGAGGTGTCCTTCCCCTTCCCTATAGGAGATACCACAATGAGAGGAGGTGTGTTTCTATGGAATCTGTCAGCTACTAAACCCAGTTCTTCCCTTTCTTATAGACCCTATGCCATCAAGAACTTAACCTGTAAAATCAGCAGTGTCCTGCTTACCTTAAACTTGTTCTTTCTCATAGAGGATATGGGAAAAAAGAATAAAAGATGTGGAGGCCTCTTTCAAAGGTGTAGAGATTATCCCTTTAGTCACATTGTGCTTTAAAGCCTTTTTTCCTTTTCCAGAACTTTGTGTTTGTCACTTTGCCCGGGAGAATTTCTGGGCCATCCCTCTCAGGACAGGTTCTGGCCTTCCTCTACTCTAAGTATCGCCACAAAAACTGTCTACCTGGAGTGCCTTCTGCAAGCCTTAACCTACACACACGTGCACACTCTTTGTACAAAAGCAGCCTGCGCTTCCTTATATGCTGCTTCAGGCATTTACATTCCATCTGGGTTGCATTGCCCTTTAATTATCTGTCTTCTTATTGTGATCAAGTGAACTTTTACTAATCTCCACATTTATTGTTAAGGTAAATAGATGCTGCTTTTAATCAATATGGAGGGCCACACCAATGCAGTTCGAAGTAACTTAAGACAACCGTAAGGAGTTCAATGTGTGTATAATTACAGAGAACGTCAGCTATGCACTCCAGTCTAATTCAGTGTCTCTTTAGAGACAGACCTCTTCCTTTTTGCCATTCCCATCTCACCTCTTTTGCTCCCACTTGCAAAGCAGGCAAGAGGGACACAGCGGAGACCAAGCAAGCAGCAGCCCTGCTGAACTTCAGGCTGCTTAGCAGATTGAAACTGCTACGTGAATATAAGCATACGGGTACAATATAACACCTTCTTCCAACAAAAAAGATTGATTGCATCTTGGCCTGGGTATTAAATGTGCTATTATCAGAAGCAGCTGAAATAATACATACAGTCACTTTAAAAGAAAGCAGGTTTCCTCTTCGAACATGCCTATTATTTCAGTAGTACTTGAGAACTATTTCAATAGTGGCCAGGTTGTTGCTTACTAAATACATTTGAGTTTAATACATATATATCAAGGTTTTTTCTTAATTTTAGTTGGAATTATTCCT
The DNA here is from genome assembly GCA_025447955.1 of Psilopsiagon aurifrons. Taxonomy (NCBI): domain Eukaryota; kingdom Metazoa; phylum Chordata; class Aves; order Psittaciformes; family Psittacidae; genus Psilopsiagon; species Psilopsiagon aurifrons. Next base: position 78,584 of record JAOEHY010038160.1, read on the forward strand.
GAAGTTCTCATTAAATTTACCATTTGTAAAGGACAGATTAAATGAAAATGGCTTTTAGAAAAATAGATCTGGAAATTATTTTGGCCTTTCTGACCTGGAAGAGGTGATAATTTGCAGCAGCACTAGATACTGGACATATCTGACATTTTAGGTATTCCCTCACAGTTTCAGACCTTTGTACAGATGAACTCCATCTGGGACAACCCAGCAGTCAACTTTCTGTTGCCTTAATGTAAATGAGAAGACTACAGCTGTTTTAAGCAATCTAGGCAGACAACAGCAATGGAAAATGAATCTCGGGCAAGGGCAATGCTAAGAAAAGAATGCCTATTATCCATAATAATGCTCCTAACATTTTCTAAACAGCTATTACCCGTGTCTGTCCGTAATTGTCCTTGTTACAGTAACAGTGCAAGCTTTCTTTCAGAACACTTACAAAAATCCCTCTCCACTGACTTTTCCAAACATAAACAACCTATACAGCATTTTCTAATGTAAAACAAACGCGGTAAGTAGGTCCCACATTAAAGAATCACTTTGATTCGAATGTCTGAAATGCTCAGGGGATTTTGGATGGGTTAGAAAGTACCACCATTTGTATTCAGTTTCCAAAAGCAGTCCCATGTATACTTCTGAGTGCTAGCAGGATCTATATAGCACATTGGTGCTGAATTTGGAGGATTGCTGAGAACAGATAGCTCACCTTTGCAAAGTGGTGCAAAACAAGCTGTTGTGGATTTTTGCTCTCCATTATTTCTCATGGCTTTTATTGCTCATGAACATTTTAATGTTGACAGTAACAAACATTTGTCTATTTAGAAAACAACACAGCTACAAAATTCCCAGTTACAGCAAAGCACCTAGAAGCCGGCATCTCTATTACCCTGCTCCCCATTCATAATCCTGTTAGATAAACCCCATCAGTTACTCTCCTTCAAATGCGACTGGCTCTGAATACAGACCATTAGACACCTCAGAGGGATTGAAGGCAGTGAAACAAGATGCAAGTTTACGTATCTAAAATGTCACCTCAGTATTAAGAAATAGGATGTTCTCAATTCTTACGCAGTACTCACTCAGTGTAACTTCATCCTCTGTTATGCGGTTTAGAGGAAATTTAGCAAAGCTCCTAGGTTTGCTCAACCTGAGACAAGTACAACAAAATTGTGTGCTGTTTGTCTGTTTCTTTGTAATTGTGACAGATGAAAGTACAGGCCTAAAAGGAAGTGCTGGCAGTGTCCTCCAGCTCTTTCACATTGTCACTGTACAAACATCAGGATGTAAAATGAAGCCCGACCTTTCAGACATTACCCAAGTTGTTATGCTCTAACTTCAACAGAAGCTTTATCTGAGTGAGGACTACCTGCTCCTCCTATTTGAAGTAAGATGTTGAAGTTAGTGCATGTAGAAACTTGTACTCATTTAGAGAAAATGTTCTGAAAAGCTGTAAAATGCAAAATCCAGGGTCAGCCTTTGGAAAGGTATGTTGCTGTATTCTGCTTTAACTCCCCAAACTCTTTTGGAACCTTGTTTTCCCAGCAGTTGGCATGTGCTGCTTGCCAGAATGCAGGGATGTGATAGTGCATTTTTCCAGGGAGTAGCTGTGCTACCTGCAAAGAGACTACTCATATCCCATAAAGTAATAGGAGTGCAGGAAGAACACCTCTTTGTGCCAGAAGTGCAGGCTGGGAATGCTACAAAATCTGAGGGAGGGACTCAGCCCATGTAGCTCTGGATGCGCTAGTGTTGTATAACAATCTGTGGTATCTGGAGTTTTGCAGCTCCGAGACTGAAATTGCTCAAACACAAACTGTTTGCAGATGGTGTTTTACCTGAGCATGTCCAATCACACTTGTGGCTGCATGAGGAAGAGGGAGGGGATCTCTGTAAATAAAGTGCTTAGAAAGAAAACCAAATAGTAGAAGTGGGAGCTTGGTCGTTTGATATTCGATTGCCTTTTGTTGCAGTATTTTCCAAATAGCTGTTACCATAACAACATATTTCTCTTTTAATTATTTTTTTAGCTGTTTAAAAAATAAAATAAATCTTGCCAGAATTCTTCCATAATAGCTTCCATTAACTGCAGTGACTTCTGTTGGGGAGGCCAGTGCTGATGTCTCCTGCTGTCACAAGCCACTCACAAATCTAGCAGATGTTTTGTTTGATAAGGCCAATTTGAGCTTTAGAAAACATGTTGTGGGTTTTTAACTAGCCCCAAAGAGCAAATATCAGTTAGGATGGGATTTGGAAATGACCATTTGCTAGGAGATAAGGTGCTTGATACCTGTCAGCAGAAAGTGTTCCACCCCTGAAAGACTAGATCAGACCAAACTGTAGATTCTCCTTTAAGGTAGTGGTAGTGTACCGAATACCAAGAGATAGACCGTAGAGACATATGCATAACAACAACAACAAAAACAAAGGAGAAGGAAGAAGAAAGGAGGTACAAATGCTTCAGGAGGCCAGTATTTTTTCCTTATTCTACAGTGTGTATTTTGCTAAACTCTTAAGGTAAATGCTGTAGATGAGAGTGGTTTATCACAATCAAACAGAAGTTACTATAAAAACAATTGGAAGAAAATGAAAGAAAGAGACTTAAATCTTAAGTGATTTAAACACTGATGCTGCCCCAGAAACACTGGCAATTTTATTTTGGATTCAAGTAATCTGCATGACTAAGAAATAATCACTTTTCCAAGCCTTCCACACACTTGACAGTAGCAAACATGTCCAGATTACTATATTTAGTAATTTTTCTGCTAATGCCATCTTGTTTCTGGAAACAGGAACAAAACTATTTATTTTTGCAAAGCTTCTTTTATAATCAGCTTTTTATAATATTATAATGAACTAGAACCATGCTTTAGTGTAAGTTGTTTTATTATTTCTTTTATGCTGTTAACACAGGACAAGAAAAGGTTCCGTGAATTACTTCAGTATTGTTATCTAAAATTTCTCAGAGGAGAAATAAAATGAACTGTACGTTATTTCTATGTTGATTACTTGGATGAAAATGCCTAGCAGCCAACACTGGCTTGCTACTTTCCTAGGGAAGGTGTTCAAGTGTGTACATCCAGATGCGTGCGTGTGTGCCCATGTTTTCTTTGTAGCGACTAAAAAGAATATTTTAAAACCTTTAAAAGTAAAAAGAGTTGTTAAACAATGTGCTTTCATTTCCATTCTCTTTTTCTGTAAATCTGCATTCACAAGAGTAGTTTAATTTAGTTCCAGAGAGGATATTCCAGATTCACACAAGTAAAAATGACATTGTAAAATGAAGTGGTTATCTGGTCATAAGGCTTCAGTGAGCTTACTGCTACAAGATCGAATCTTCAGTTTAGTTTGTGAAGGTATCAAACATTCCAGTGAACCTGAAAACAGCACTGTTATAAACAGCATCACAAATCCTCTTGCTCTGTTTAAAATTCAGATTAGATAGCAATTTTTTCCTGTGTTGTTCAGATTTCTAATATGTACATGAATATATTTCTGCAAGTAAATTAATTTCCCCCACATTGCTGTGTATTTAAAAGCATACACACATTGATGTATTTCTGCTTTTAAGGATGTTCATTCAACTTTTAAGAATACTAATTCCACTTTTAAGAATGCAGCAGGTCCAGCATTAGGCTGTCTGCTGGAGTCTCTGATTTAGCAACAGGGCTGTGTCGCGGCTGATCTAACACTCTTGATCACACATCACTTGGTATAAAAAGGTGAAAGTGGTACTACAGATGCCTGCAGTTTGATTGGTAATGCTAAGAATGTTCATCCACACAAATGTCTGCTACATTTTATTTGCTGCAGTGAGGTTACTCAGTCTGAGATCATTTCATACAGGCAACGAAACCACAGTTTTGAAATCAAGTGACAAGTACTACATACTCCTTTTTTCTGCTCCATATTGTTTGTATGTGCATGTTAGAGATGCTGATGGGATGCATTAGCTTTATTAATAAGTAAAATCTCTTGCACTGACACCATCCTACTGTAACTACGTCTGAGAAGACAAGCTTCAAACAAAAAGAGCTTTCATATGCTGCTCTCCCTGGTGTGACCAGTCGTTGTAGCTTGCTCTAGGACTCACAACTACTGAGGAGACTTTTGAAATGGGCACTATTTGAACTTCCGAGCATGGTCTAAAATCTTGATTATAATTACATCAGCTGTGACAGTTCAATTCAGTGTAGGTATCTGAAACTGTCTCTGAAATTAATGATAAGCATGCTTTATAGCTTACGCATGTCAGAAGTTATAAGACAAATCTCATCATGGAACTTAACTGCTTTAACCCGACTTTTCCAATAGTCCAACAATTTAAAACAACTGCATAGTGTTTTTTCTTTCTAGCTTTTAAGATACAAAAAATGTTTCATTGCGTTTGTAGGGTTGAATACAGTTAAGTGACCTCTACAAAAGACTCCCTCTTTGAAGTGTTCTCTGAAGACAGCTTCAAGGCAGCTAATGTCTCAGACTGTGATTTTGTAAGGTTTTGATGCTAGAAAATTGTTTAACAAACAGCTCCAAAATATTTAGATTTTGATTAATAACACATAGTCCCGCTGTATTTTAAATAATATAGAGTATGAAATCTAACATGTGGCAGAAGAGTATGTGTTCCACATGGTTAGGAGAATAGGAATGGGGACATACCAATATCTGAGAAGAAGAGAAATAGCTATGCAAAGCCAATTAAACAATTCTTTAGGAATATATTAAACTGTTGTCTCTACTTGCGCCAAAACTTTTCCTCCAACTTTGCGGTTGGAAAGGATGCTCCTTCAGCAGTGGGGGGAGTTCTGGTTACCATTGCTTTGTTCTTCAAATGACCACATTGTGTATGAATCTGAGAACCCTGGATTTGGTTAACACTGACTTCCCAGCAGAGAACAGTTTGGGGATATTAGCCAAATTATTCAGCATATGTAGTATATGAATAATACTAAGGTAATGCAGGAAAAATAATTGAGTATAACCATCTGGAAGAGAATACTGCCACTGAAATCACAGGGCCTCAGAACCTTTGACCATTGTTAAATTCCTGTCTCACAATCTTCTCAATGTTGAAACTTTACTCATAAAAGCAGCTTTACTCTGCCAAAAGTTTTACTCTCTCTAACGAAGTAAAATGCTACTATATGTGGAGTCTTGCCAATGAAAGGACTTGGGCTGATTTTAAGAGGCACTGAACTGGCCTACACAGAAGGGTTAATTTAAAAAATCCCACTTCATTTATACCCTAATTGCTAGCTAGTAGATTAGGATCACATCTAATCTCATACTAATTATATATTAGCTGTATATATTAGCTCTAGGATGAGATCTGATGTTTGCAAACAAGTATTTGTTTTATTAAATGGAAAGGAGAAAAGGCCTACCCATCTTTGGTGTCATATGCCTGTTGTTGCATATATAGCTTTTAAATTCCAAACCAAGAAACTTGAACTTCGATTTCTATTTTTGGACAAGGCAAAGGGAAAAAAAATCCAAAACATTGATTTCTCAATTTTATTAGTTTTTCCTATGATGGAAGCAAAATGCAAACTTATTTTCTATTTGCTGTGAATACACTAACATTGTGATTATGCAAGTTGCCATTTAACATGCCAGTGCAAGGCTGCAACTGTCCAGATCTAGCAGTAAGAAAATGCCATGTACCAGTAATTCTCATTGATTTCAATATTATTATTCTTTTTAATAATGGCTGGAGGTAATATGCAGCCACAGAGATATGCGCAATGGAAAAGACTCATAACCTGCATTCACATTTGAACTATCAGCCTGAAGAAAAGCCTTCCAAATGCGGCTCTCATTAGCGATGAGTTACTATAGGAATGTGCTTTCAGCACTGCACTGCTATCCGAAGTCAACATTGTCTCTAAAGTGATTCTGTCCTCAAACCAACATAGCCGTGGCTGTTAAAAATGCAAAGAAAAGAGCTCATTCAGCAAGTCATACTAATTACATCTAGCCCACATTTGCAAATTGTTTAATTGTGGATCGGTATTACTAAATCTCGAGGATTACTTTGCAGTTGTTGGTATAAAAATTAAAAATAGTCTTCATTTAATCTCTTTCAGAAGAGTTGAAGCTAGATGTGAAAACACAATGTAAATAATAAATGAAAGACTTATCAGAAAATGCTTGGTACCTAACCAGATTATTACCTAATGACTGGAATCTAAATTCAGAATCTGTTACAGAACTTCTTGTTTAGCATTCATCCATCCCATAACAGAGATAATAGAATGAATATTTTACTATAACATTTTTATAAGCAGGACTGTGACAATTTTTTGTGATTCAGGGTTCCAAGACTTTAGATTACCATTTTTAACCTCAGCTAAACAAAAGATTGGGCTTCTTAAGAAAAGACAAGTTTTATTGAATGTCCACAAGAAACAGTATTTAGGGCTTTTTAAATTATTAGTATTTTTCCCCCAGGTGCTTTCCCTGGGTGAATTCTCAGTCTGTAGGTGCAGATACCCACCACAGCTCACAATCTTTCACAATTTCACATTTAAAAACTAAGCAGGTTGATGTTTCTCCAGTCAATAATGCTGAAAGGTACATACTGAAAAAGAAAGAAGGACCTTAGAGCCTTGAGATATTAAGTGTTTCGAAAATGCTTAACTGTTGTAGTCTCCAGGAATTTCAGGAATATAAAGCTGCAGCACGAAGTTGCTGCCAAAGTTGCTTTTTACCAGTGGACTCTTTGTCAAGTAGGAGAAAACCAACCAAAACCTGAGGTGGCCTTGTCTTTGTTATGATGTCTTCTTTCCGAGAAGGCTGGGCTCTGAAATACTGGAGCATCAGTTTTCCACCTGACGGATTGTTGACTTAGCTGATGGGGTTTCAGAACCAAATCCTTCTTATGATGTGTGAGTTACAGAGCTGGCCCTAGACAAGTTCAAGCGAAGCCATTTGTATCCATATCACTTTGAACATGTCTTGTTTTGTGAGCAATTAAAAAAAATAGGTCATGTTTTGTACTCTGGACATAGCGCTGTTGCGGTTCTCCCCAAATATAAACATTTTGCAAGCCTCAGACCACTTCTGTAAGCTTGCAGGATAAATGGAGTCCCCTATTAAGGGGAACTCACACTTTCAGGAAAAATATGTCTAATAGCAGGGGATTACTATGAATCTCCTGGTTTGATGTATACCCTGGCTTAAATGCTGTGGGAGTGGCTTCAGTATCTCACTTGTAGCTGCAGCCAGGCATAGTTATAAATTTACAGAAGGCTGAAATTTGTAAAGAGAAGTTCTCAGCTCTCCTTAGTGATGCAAAAATCAAAAAGTAAGCCATTGGTTTACCTTTTTTCCTTCAAAAATACTGCACGTTCTTATTATTTTCAAGTCAAAGGGATTTTTGAGTCCTGTGGTGGTCAAACATTGATGTATGTTTATTTGAGTTTAAGTACAGAAAATAGAAGAAGTAAAACTACTTTTGAAACTATTTCATAAACAATCTCAGTGCATAGCATATCATACTATGTTGAGTACTAGATAATATTGGTATGAAGTTGACCTCTTGAGGAAGAACCCCCCCCCCCAACAAACAAACCAGAAAATATTTGTTTTGTACATGTAATGATTACATTTGTTCATGGCACACTCTTAGACACCGCATCTCCCAGGCAGTGATTGTGATTCATGGACAGCTGGGACCTTTGGATTATTTCTAAAGAGGTCTGTGAAAAATGGCTGAGAAACCAAGTTAATCCACTGAACACCACTGTGATTGTGCAATTAATGGCTTTAACTCATCTTGTAGTTTCCTGAAACACTACAGAAGATTTCTAGATTTTCTTTCCTAAGCTCTGAGGGTGCCAAAGAGTCCTTGAGCTTTGGCTGTTTCCCAAAAGCCCTTGCTTGGGTGTTTCTAAAACAGCTTGATGCTTCTCAGCTGGGCAGAAGGAATTCAAGCAAGTGCTAAGTGAAACAAGGGTATAAAAGGCCAGTTCAGGGGTTTAGTTGCCTTATTTCTCTCCCAGCTTTCAGAAGTGTGAACTGTGTTATGGCTGTTCTGTCATTTGTATTTTCAGGTACTAAGTGGGTAGGTGGCTGGGATTTATGCATCATCTCTGCAAACAATGTGTTGGGACATTTTTTGTGCTTCACTGAATCTGGCTGTTATAGATATCTTTGTGGCTAGCACAGCTGATGATCTGACAGCAGACAACTTCAGGTTCAATGCTGAGGAAGTCATCTAGCCCCTTGCGTTATTACAGTGGTGAGGTGAATACTGGCATGAGTGACCATCATCTCTTTCCTGACCGAATGCTGTTCTTAGGCGTTTTGTGCTTGACAGTACACCTCTCCAGAGATGTGGAAATCTTAACCACAAAAGAATCCTGAGGCAAATGGTATTTCAGTCTCACCTTATTCCACTGATACACCAAGTGCTGAACAAAAGACCTCCAGAAATGACTGAAGAAATAACAGGAGAAACTTGAGATCACTTTTGGCCTCAGTCACGAGGAGTTCTTACTTTGCCTTGCAGATAGATGAGTTTGCAAATGTTCCTGTTGCTAATCCCCTTTAATATATGACACATGAGACTGAAAGTGAGCTCATAGAAGACCTTCTGTGTTGCCATGTGCTAACAGCTCAGAAATATGCAGAAGATGTAGGCAGAATATCATCGCCAGTTTCCTACAAGAAAATGCTGTGAGTTGGTAAGCGTACTAAGATTTGCATTAGGGTGGGTTTCCAAGGACTTGAAATCTTGCTGGATTGTTGAATGCCTTTAAAAGTAGCCTGTGTTTCTGCTGGGATCGTGCAGAAAGCGCTAGCCAACATGAAAAGTGTCATGGACAATTACTGTGAAAATGGTTAACTTTATTTAAGATTCACGTGTGAAATCACCTGGATTTCCAGTTTTGCCCAGTGAATTAAGCAATGAATGTGTGAGCTTCCGTGTTTATTCTAAAGTATAGTGGCTATTGAGGCAAAATTCTGAATCACTTATTTTCTTAATTTTTGACTGCATTTTCTGATACTGTGAGCCTTTTTCTCTTCTATGTATTTTAATTATCATTTTACTTTGAAAACAAGGCTTTGCTTTGCTTGTCTATTTGTGTAACATAATCAAGAACTTAATCATGTAGTTTTATCCCTCAGGCTGCTGAGTTAAACATCTTAGATACATTTGAAACCTTTCATAACTTTATGGCTGAAATATGCACTGAGATTGCTAGGGACAGTGGTCAGATACCAGTTTTGTCAGTACTTCTCTGACAAAAAGAAGAATGATTAGGAGTGAAACTTGCAGATCCAGACTGTTCAAGTACGTTTCTAATCCAAGGGTTAAGAAAAGAGGGACAATCATTCAAGTTATTATTCAATGATGGACTGAAACTTGCGTTTGAGAAGCAACTTCATAACTTACCACAGCTAAAATGGAAAGAGAAATATACTTACCTGGAAGATAAAAACCAGTAATATTGTTCTCATCCATCCACTTAAGAAAATTGGGTACAAATTGACTTAAATTGGGTATTGAAGCAAAGGCGCTACTAAAACTGTGACTGATCCTATTAAGTCTTCTCCCACTTTGTGCTGCAAAACAATCTTCATCTTCTCATTAGAATGATTGGACACAGCCCTGTAAGTGACTGTGTGTATTTCTTTTTTGGAGATTTCAGATGTGTATGAGGCCATACAGCAGTTATGCTTTAGCATTAGCCCAAAATAATAACTCTTCACTGTTACTGAACTAACATAACACAGCTATTCAAACTTGGCCACCTACCTACATATTCCAACCCACAAAACAGTGTGAGGGAAGACAATTGGAGTGGGATCATCACTTGGCAGATATATATCATAAATTAGCGATCTTCCCAAGGCTTTTCACTGAACCAGCAGTGCAGCTAAATTATTGTCACTGTGGCACCAAGCTTGCATTGTAAGATAAAGTAGTAAGAAGAAATCATTAATACAAACACTATTAAACAGTCACTGATTCTTTGGAAGATAAACTGAAAGGGATATATAAGCATTCTCGGCTGTATGTTTCAGGCTAAATCCAGGCACCGAGATAAGGGGCATCAGTGCATCAGTTATTGAAAGCTGCTTGGGTGAAGCCCAAGTGAGGCATAAAGGCACTGCAACCTCTTCCTCCTGCCTGTGCTCAGGACAGCTCTGGTGCTGTGCAGTGCAGTGTGTGACCCGGGGTTGGGGTGCTGTTAATAGAGCTGTGAGAGAGCATCTTGCTGCGGACTTGCCTGTGCTCCTGTACCCTCAGGTGTGAGGTGATAGGTGTGCCTGCTCCTAGTTCTGTGTCCTTTTGCAAAGGTCTCGTCATCCAATCTCCAACCTATTTTTACTTGGCTGCCTGGCTTGACCGCAGACCTACTTTGTCACTGTGAGCTATCCTGGCAGTTACTGGACTTTTGACTGATCCTGGTTGCCATCACCAAACCTGGTTTGCGCTTCTTGCTCACATACTGTGGGGCTGCTGCTCCTGCTGAGTGCCCGGCTGGGGTTCTGCAGGTGGCTTGCCTGCTCCAGGCCACCAGCTGTCCTGGTGGGAAAAGGACAATGTCTCCAGCCCAGGAGACTCCCCTCAAGGAGAGCTTCAAGGAATTTGGAAACTTGGAATTTGAATGAAAGACAAGAGGGCACATAAGAACTAGGGTTATTTTCCTCTTAATTAAAACCGAAAGACCCCTTTATATTGGTGGGAAAGACTGCAGGTAATTGTAAATATCATTACAAATGGTTTTGGAAACAGTGGTTCACTTCTGCAAGTCACTCCAGATCCTGGAGACATTAGAGCTTTTCATCTCTCTCCAAAATGAACTACTAACTACCATTTAACAGAAGATGGGGAAAGAAAAAGAAATCATAATCATAATAAAAAGTAAAGGTAACGTTGTTGACATGCTTGGTTAGTGTTTTGTAATTAACTTCTTTCTCCCTTTACAATCACTGAAGGACTCTGTGGACTAAGTTACTGTGTCACTACTATCAAATAAGGTAGGAAATATTTTATCGTATTTTGATCCCTGTTTTTAACCTTAATTTATGATGTATTAAAGACTTCCATTGTTCAAATCAGCAAATTAACATTGTTCGCTCAGATTTCAAATCCAAGTATTTTCACACCTTTGGTTTCCATCATGTATTTGACATAAGACAAATGTACTTCAGTACTAATTAGTTACAACTTTTCATTTATCACATTTTTGCAGATAGATTTTTAAAGCATTTATTTTGATGACTTGTTTATTATGATATGCTGCTTCAAATTAGAACCTTGACTTATTTTAATAATGATTTTGAAATCTATGAATATATCCTGGGTGCAAAAGGCCTAATAAGAATCCTGTTGTTTCCATAGCATAGTGGTATTGCTGTAAACATCACAAAGTGATTATGTTTTCACCATTTTATTCAAAGATGTGCAGTGCTAATACTTCAACTTCAATATCATTTTGGAACCACTATCCTGAGAAGTAGATAACCTTAGAAAGAAGGCGAATTATTAATGCAGAGTGGCATAGTCATCAATAGGCTACAAAATACACTTTTAAAATCATGCTTTTACAAACATGGCACAGGCTCTGCTGTAGCACTGTGTGCTCTAAAAGCTGCTGATATATTTTAGAAAACAGTGATGAAGCCATTATTGCTCCATCCATTTGTTCATAGTATGTATCATTATTCAAGAAATTTAAGAACTATAATGATGGAAAATCACACAGAAAGAAAAGGAACATGGACTTTGTCGGAAACAAGGGCTACATTTTTATTCAAGAGGCCCATAATGATGGAAAATCACAGTAAAAGGCAGAGACGAAACAGGGATCCCATAAAGGACTGACACACCACAATGGCACAAGTAGAAGAACAGTCATAGCAAGTGGTTAAAAGGAAAGAAAACAAAATTAACTAGAGAAGAGCTGGACTCGGGCTGAAGCACAAAACAGAAACAAATCGCAGCAAATGCTGAAGATTAATTTCAAAGTATCTGCTGAGAATGAGTGGAGAGACAAGTTGCATCAATATTAATGAAGCTGAAATAGGACTCCAAACGACCACGAGTACAAAATGGCACACAAAGCATTTTCTTTTAAATAGGTTGGAGGTTGGATCATAAGACCTTCAGAAAATGAACAGAATTCACAAAAGATGTTGTTATGGGAAATGTGATAAACTATCACGACATAAATCTTCCAAGAGAACCACAGAAATACTAATTAGCAGTGCACATCTATTTTAAAACAATGCTTTATAGAAGAGATATTCTGGAAAGTATGCAAAGGGTATTTTCTGATATCCAGCAATCGATAACATGTGTGAAAAGGATCTTGTACATCTGTGGGTACCAGTCTGATTTTTTTCAAGCATGTAAGAGAGCTAGGTGCTTCAAATCCTTAGTAATACATTCTACTTTAAGTTCACATAACGTGCAAGGGCACGCTGTTCCCCACCTTGAACTGAAAAAAAGAATAAATATATGTTATACGTTGGCAGTCAGCTCTGTGCAGGCAGGAAATAAACTTTTCTTCCCAAATTACTTAAGCTACCCACTCACATTAGACACCCATGACTACAGGCTATGGAGCTTTCAGAGATTCTTAGGTTCTTGACATTAAAAATTTCTGCCCCACCAGCTGACAACTGTATTCACTCCCCGACACATAGCCTGTGGTTAGAAACAAGGGGTCACACTTAAAGAACCTGATTTCTAAAAAAGACCAACACAAATGTGTAATTTCTCAGATGATGTTGTCAGGAGTCCTGTAAATTGTAGCTGGCATGTCAAATGAAAGATCTCGCTTAGTGAGAAAGCAGAGCAAGTGAGTACCTTTCCTGATAAAGATCGCTCTTCCCTATGAGAATTCCTTCTGACAGGCAAAATTTCAGTGTTGCAGAGATACAATCAGTTGATCTGTTTCACTCATGTAACAAATTAAACTGTTAAAGGTTCTGCATCTGACAGAAGAGTGGTCCATGATTTTTTTTTTCCTTTCATAGCAGGTCACTGATGTTATTTTGGTGCTTTGCCATAGCTTCTCAGCAGCAGTCTTCAGTGTTTGCATTGCGCTGGCTGCAAATACACTAACCTTTCTTTTACTTTGTAGTAAGGGCACAGTGATCCAAGCAAAGCTATGGAGAGGAATTAAAATACTCTAAGCCAAATTTTGGTTTAAAAGGGAGACTGGTGTATAAAATGTAGATGTAGATGTGGATTAGATTTGCAGAAGAACAATTATTTGTGGTAGGCCATGCTCTTGTGTTTCTTCAGGGGGGCAGGAACTACATATTGGCAGCCCCTAGTGTCTGAACATCCCTGTGTGGAATTTAGGTTCTGAAATCCATATGGTGAGATCTGTATTCAAGCATCCACACTGTTAAGTCATTCTTTGATTGCTCCCACAAAAATATTAGGACTCTGAGGCAACGGGAGTTCTAGGATTGTGTTTTCTTTCATAACACAATGGTAGTAAGCTTTGCCACTTGGTGAGTAATCTCCTGGTGGTGTTTGGTAATAGGATTTCACAGTCCTTCCAGAACCTCTGTGCAGAGGTGTTCTCAGGCTGTTGGCTGATCACTGAGCACTCCTGGTGTGCTGGTTCTGTCCTGCTGGGTGCATCCTCCATCCCAGCACTAGCAGGGTGGGACAGTGAATTCTTCCTATTACTGACATGAATTTAATTCCCATTTTGGGCAAACAGGGCATGGGATACAATGGGTAGGTGATGGCTAAACACAGCTTTGTATTCAGTTGCATTGGCCCCTTAACACTTGAGTATGGGAGTATTGCGCAGAGGGCTGCACAATTTGGAGCAGAAAGTTAGGAACAACCTTGTAAGTAAATTATGGGGAAAATATTGGTGTTGAGTGAGGCTTTGCTGAGCTTTTTCCAAGTAGAGAATTATGAGAATTATAGCCTGAATTCAGGGTCCGCAGTCTCCCTACTCGTAGATTAGACCATCTCCTTCCATATTTAATAATACCCCTCAAGGTACAAGAAAAATTTTACACTCATGTTCCTTTCTCAAACTTGTTCAACTATCAAGAATCTTGATTAATCTACTCTTCAGTGCTACCATCCCCAGTGGTAACTAAAATTAAGTCTATGATTTTTCTTAGACCACTACCATTTCTTCTCTTCTAACGGTCCTTAGGATTTCATTTGGAGAAAAAAGCTCAAACCAACAACAACCAGTGGTCATGCAAGGATGGTCCTTGCATCTTTGAAGCTTAGAAAAAGCCTTGTGTTGCCCACTCCATAATCAGTCCCCATTTAAGACATTTTTCTGGTTTCATTAGTAGTAATTGTATACCTATTTTTATTTTAGATTGGTACTTTCTTTTACACTGTTATTTGCTAGGCTACTGAAAAGTTCAAAGTAGACCTGTCCTTTTTGAACTGAAATTTCATTAATTCCTAGGTAATTTCTCGTACTATTGTACCTCTCTCTCCTTGGCTTTTGCTCCTTTTCAGTGGGCTAGTCTGTCTTTCACTATTCTTGCTATGATAATCTCTGCATGTGTTATACTGAGTGTTAGTGACGTTGTCCATGTTAAAGTTATGAAATTGGGCTGAAATGTCCAGATTCATGATCTAGAAATATTATCAGTATGTGGCAGATCAGACTGTTTTGTATTATATACTTCTAGACTGCCAAAGTCTGGGATATTTCAGAAAGTGGTGAGAGTTGCTTTATACCTCTACAGCAATTCTGAATGACTTTGGAACAGCACAAGCATCATTAACAACCTGTCACCATACTTTACCACTAAGTAACTAGACTTTAACCTCAATTAGTTGGTTGATATTATTTTTTTCTCCTTCTTAAATGTACAGAGTTAGCTTTTTTTTTCCAGGGGGGAAGGGAAACCATTGTTTTAGCAAGGATAGTTAGCACAATACAAAAGTGTGAAAATGAGTGAATATGAACCATATAGTAGGAATTTTAAAGAAGAGTATAAGGTTAGATTATCCATGAAACTGGACGAATCCACAGTTAAAAGAACAAACTCTATTGAACCCTACCAAACATAATGTCGAAGAATATTGTATTAAAGCACAGTTCAGCTGAGTGATGAGTACCTTTAAATTCCACACAACTCAATGAACACCATTTAGTTTGGACCGTGCCCTTGAACAGTGTTTCTTTTTATAAAGACTGTATTACTGGGAGGCATCCAGTTATCTCCAAGTGGCACAGACCCAGGCAATTCAGGAGTAGTGGTGTGCAAAAGCAGCTGTGCTCTTCTCACCCCCTGGGTTGCACTGAACATTGCCTGGTCACAGCAAGAATCAGGGGCTCTGTCTTTATTCTTTCAGTTCTACAAAACCACTTATTTTTGCAGTCAACAGTGACTTTGCAGTAAATACATGTTCTGGGCAGCAAAAAGCAAAGAGTATGTTGGTGGCACAAACCACAAAGTGTTTGTTTTATTACTCTCCCTTAAACATTGTTTTCAATCAGGTGGAGTTGCTCCAGGGCTGTTTGACTTCTGCACGTGTTCCAGCTGTACAATAAGCTGCATTTGTGCACTATTTCTGTGTTGGAGAGTTGACATTGAGATGGCTGCTCTCTAGATGTTTTTTTTTTTCCATTAAACTTATAAAGCACATTTTGAATGTCATACAGTTAAGATTATAATGGTTTAAAGTATGTATGCCAGTTTAAAATTAGGGTTTTGCCATTTTGACGGATTTGGATAGGAACATTCAACCAAGTAAGGCAAACCATGACTCTGAAAGCAACTTGAAATCGAAAGCATGTAAGATGAAGTCTTACATTGTCAAGGACAATGTAAGCTGAGGGAATCAAATGCTTTAAAGTCCTATACCTGTACTTAGTGAAGTAACAGTAAATTAGATACAGAGATCCATGTACTAAATGGAAAAGCTCCCGAAAAGTAGCCTTTCAGGAAGTCTGGTCTTTTTAACAGAGCTAGGAAAATCCACCCCTTATTGTTGCTGTGAAATGGTCTTACATAAGCCTATTTCAAGATTAATATGGATAAAAGTGGGCTGTTTTGAACTTTAGAAGGATGGAAAACTAAGATGTGTTTCCTCCATTCCTGAAAAGGAAACTAATTTTGATTACTGAAGCTTGTAATTTAGGGACGTGAAGGATGCAAGGGCTGCTCTGCAGCTATTTGTAAATATTTTTGGTTATTGTCAGTATTTTGAATGTTCAGTGTGGTAATCCATTGGCTTTATCCATTAGCTTTATTCAGCCACTAAATAGCTATATTTTAATCTGAATTAGTTGGCTGATATTACTTTTTTCCCTTGTAAATGTCTAACGTTAGCTTTTAAGATGGTAGAAAGGCCATATAAGCATGTTACTGACAAGAACTGGCTGTTCTTGCTGTCACTATTGCTATACCAATAGAAAAGTTCTGAGCAGGCACTGTATTCTTTTTCTGAACCAAACTGTTGTTAAAAAATCTCATGTCACAGGAAAAAACCCCAAACTTGTAACAATACTTCTTATATGTAATTCCAAACTAGTCTTAGTAAAAGTCTCTTGTCTTAGGAAAAAAATAAATAGCTTGTTTTTTTTTAAAATGCTCAAGATTATATTCCTTTTATTGTGACAGAGATGATATATAATCTGATGATACTCTCACCTTGACTCCTTCGCTCTGGTGTTTTTCAAGTTTTGAGAATTTTATCTTATGGACTTAAAATAGGACATGCTATAAGAACAGTTTTTACTTCCTTGTCTCCTTCAATTTTCCTAGCAGGCAAACACTTGATGGTGCCTGTCTTGAACAGTTCAGAGAAGCAGAGCCGGAGTTGAAAAAATGTCTCTAATTTTTTGAAGACGCCTGGTCTGACATCTGTAACATTCCACAACTGTTTTTTCATAGATCCTAAATGTTTCATCTTTTCTTCTTGAATTCTCTATTTTATTCCCTGATCATCCTCTTAAGAGGATGAATACTGTTTATGCAATTGCCACATGAATTGTTATAAATAAATCCCAATATGTTTACAATGGGCTCCTCTTGGCCACACACCATCTTTACAAGTCTCTAGATAAGCACAAACAAAAATCTAGTAATGTGCCTAACCACCAGCGCTCCTTTCAATCCAAAGAGCATACGGATGCTCAGGGCACTTCTCAGGGTGCAGGGTATTTCACCTTTCCAGAGCTTCCCACTCTGGTGCAGGATTATTGGGTTAGGAAACAGAAGACCAGGAAATGTGAGCCCATGTCTCTACTTGTCAGTGAACAGCGTTACTTTGTGCCTTGATGTTTCCCTTTCATGTATGTTATTATTTCCACAAGGGTACAGGTTCTTGTTCAGTCTCCTTGCAAGCCATAATCATCTTGAAAAGCTTTTGAAGTTCATGTTCACTATAAAAGCCTGTAGAGAAGGGCATCCTAAATAGCAGCATCATGTATTTTGACAGGGCCAATTTAGGTTGAGAGAAATGTTGTTTTCTTGATGAAGACTTAATTATTTATTTTTTGCAAATTCTTTCTACAGAACTTAGATAAAGTTGGTTGGAAAAGGAATTCTTTGTCAGTTAAAATATTTTTAAGACTCACAGAAGGACACTGCACATACAATTAAGGTATTTACATTCTTGACAGTTTCTGAAGATAACATTAGCACAGATTTATGACAAAAGAGAAAACTGACTGAGACATGGAACGTAGATGAGATGTAATCATTACTGACTCATATTAAAGTATCTTTTTCTGCATAAATTATATAACCAATATAATACTATTCATGGGAATTGGTGATCTTAATTGCTCTGACACCTGGTTAGAATCATAGAATAGAATAGCTAGGCCTGGAAAGGATCTTAATATCATCTAGTTCCAATGCCCCTGCTGTGGGCAGGGACAAAACTACCTTCATTCTATTTACAGATTAAAATTATATACTTGTTTGTTTAAAACAGCAAGCAGAAAAAAACCTTTACTCTGAGAACTGTGAGCATAGCCTTAAGTGTCCCACAGCTCATAGCCTTAAGATGCCCCACACGACATCCTTGTCTCTAAGTTGGAGAGACATCAATTTGATAGGTGGACCACTTGGGAACTGGCTGGATGGCCGCACACAAAGAGTTGTGCTCAATGGCTCAGTGTCCAGCTGGAGGCCAGTAATGAATGGTGTCCCTCAGGGATCGGCGTTGGGACCGGCGTTGTTCAACATCTTTGTTGGTGACATGGACAGTGGGATTGAGTGTGCCCTCAGCAAGTTTGCCGATGACACCAAGCT
>JAOEHY010038161.1:0-29991 GCA_025447955.1 Psilopsiagon aurifrons
ACTCATGTGTTAGAACAGTGACTGCACCCTTCCTTATGAACAATCCTATGACCAAATCAAGGTTGCTGGTTGCCAACTGTTGCAGACAAAGGTATGGCATTTCTGCCTGAGTCCCTCAACACATTCATGTGTAGCTGAAAAGGACTGACTTGTACCTTGTATCAGTAAATCCTTTCTGAAAATTCACCTTTTATACCTCCTGATGTAATTACCCTTTAAATCCTGTTTTGTCATTGACAGCAGACATGGTGAGTGGAAACAAGGACACTAGGAACTTTTGCAGTTACGCATGCAAAGGGAGTAAAGTGAATAAATGTCTTCTTGTTTTTTTAAAAAAGATAGAATAGGATTTTCAGCTGCTATGATCCATGCAGATACTTCTGTTTCAGTAAATTTATAAAGATTAATGCAAGTAAATTGTGGGAAAACAACCCATGATATTTAAACTTCAGGAAATAATAAGTGGTATATTAAAGATAGTAGAAGGGCCATGGTGGTGTTCTTTTTGTTTGCCTCAATAAGATTGCCTTTTATAAACTACTTTCTGTGGGAAATGTTAGAGCTCTTGCTGTCAGGTATTCAGTTAAATTTTGTTAGAGTTTTTGTTACTTATCGTAGAATCAATTAGGTTGGAAAACCTTTCAGATCAGTAAGTCCAACCATTGCCCGAGGACTGGCAAGTCCACCACTAAACCTTATCACTGAGGGCCTCATCCACACGGTTTTTGAACAGTTCCAGGGATGGTGATTCCACCACTTCCCTGGGCAGCCTATTCTAATGCCTGATCACCCTTTTGGTGAAGAGATTTTTCCTAATATCCAATCTAAACGTCCCTGGTGCAGCTTGAGGCTGTTACCTCTTGTCCTATCACTTGGGAGAAGAGACCGACCCCACCTCACTACAAGATCCTTCCACATAGTTGTAGAGAGTGATAAGGGCCTTCCTGAGCCTTCTCTTCTTCAGACTAAGCAACTCCAGTTTCCTCAGCCATTCTTCATAAGACTCGTTCTCCAAACCTTCACCAGGTTCATTGTCCTTCTCTGGATCCCCTCCAGCGCCCAAATGTCTTTCTTGTAGCGAGTGGCTCAGAACTGAAGGCAGTATTCAGGGTGTGGCCTTACCACTGCTGAGTACGGGGGGGATGATCACTTCCCTGGCCCTGCTGGCTATGCTATTGACACCAACTTATTGATTCCTTCTTAAGACTTTGTGGTAGGTCAAACTTTACTGGTTTGGGTTTCATATTGCTGATCCATATACTGCAGAAGAGACTGGAGGTAGAGTTATTCTGTCCAAATTTAGATACCTACAACGTAGATGTCAACATATGAGCTAGCTGTTAAAAATTCCTTGCACTCATAGGAGAGAAGTAGAAAGTTTAAAGTAGGCATCTAAAACAGGTCAGACAAACGGTTTTCTTCATATGTCTACTTCCTTCCATTGACTATATAAAAAGAGACTCTACAACGAAGTCATGTGAGTATGTGTCTTCTAGGTTTCTAAAATTAGGTGACACGTCACTGAAGGGTTTCTTCCCCAGCTATGCTTATTTCTTGCTAGAGTCTCATTTGACATGAGGTAGGTTCACCATGACCTTTTATATAAATTATGAAGCTGGCATACTACTAGTTTTAGGAGGGAAATAATAAAATGCACTGGATTTCACACCTTGTATTGAAAGACTAAAGACAATAAATAGAGTATCAATTGCATAATTACCTCTTCATATATAGACCAAAGATGTCATTCTAGCAAAATTTTTGCCATAAAAAGCTGTGGAGTTTTTGTCCCTGAGGAGAACTTGGAAATGTCAAGGGAATGATCTGTGAGCCAGACTGACTGGTGATGGCTGGAGCATTCTCCTTGGCATCTTCTTTCTTTTTCACCCCATCATTCTCCACCCGTGTTCATTCATGTCACTGTGAAGTACTGGGATAACTCTGCATGGAGTGGGTGACTTTGGTGCAGTGTACAGTTTCAGTCTGCAAAAACTCAATTGATCCTGCGTGTCGTCAGAAGCTTTCATATTTCCACATTTGTGCAGTAGCTTGGCGATGGTGCGGGAGAAGGATGTGGTGGGCAGCCCTGACTAGACATTGAATTAAGATTAATTAAGTAATGAACTCACATTTGATTGCCACTGGACTAAGCCATTGTGGGCCACCTTTGAAATTTATTGCTTTTCTTTCAAACCACTGGCACACATCCCAGTGGACAAATGCCTAGCAGATCAGGTTGTTTCTTTCTTTTGGGTGAGATAACAGCTCAATAATAATTTGACCCATTATTTGATATGGGTAGGTTTGATTCTTTGATGCCTCCCTGGGAGCAGGCACATTCTACTTGCAAGAACCTGAGTTTTCCTCAATACTGACATTGTATTTTGTACTTGGCACTTGTAGACTTCTCACAGTGCAGTTCTCCTCACCAGCCTTTAGGCTTCTGTAATGTAGACCACATATGAGCTAAGCTCCAGACTTTTTTTAAAAAAAAATAGGGGAAAGAAATGGGCGCCAACAGCAGAACATATTTTGCTGAAGCTTTTCCAACCTGCCCTTGAAGTGCCTATTTGAAGTAGCACAAGGAGTCTGCTATGGCACTGAAAGTGTCTACTGTTGACAAATGACTCTACCTTCATAGGTGATGAATTACCTTCTTAAATCATTAGCTGACCAAAATAGATTATTTCAGTTATTCTTGAAATAATTCCCTGAAGCTCATTCCATTTTAGTAACCATCAGCTGATTTTCAAATTTGTAGACACTTCAACAGATTTCTGTTTCACCAGTGTTAGTTGAAGATTTCTTTATATTGGGAAACTCTATATGCATAACTGAAAGATGCAGCCCCCATGCTGTTGGCTATTCTGACTTTACTAATTTTAATTACAGTAGCAGATGAAGATAAAAAACCAGCATAAAGCACCAGTATCTCTAATTTACTAATGGGATTACAGAATTTGGCTCCCAGATTCTACCCAATTGCATTTGGTAGCCAAACCTTATTTGGCTACCACTGACATCAGAAGACAATATATAATTCAAACTTCCATTCCAATTTTTATATTCATATGTTTATATCTTTCCCGTAAATGGAAATGAAAATGCTTTATTAAAATTTCCTATATTTTTAGAAAACTTAATTTTTCTAGTAAAACATAGCTGATAGTCCCTGTTTATGCCTTTTCTTTGTAATGGGTGAACTCTGCACCTACATGAATCATACATGCTAGGAGCTGCTAAACAATATATACAGGTTCTGTTGCAGGTCCAGGGTATAAGTTCAAAGAACTGGTAGCTGTTACTGCTTCATAAACACTTGAGTCTCTGTGGCTGATATGAAGGCCTCAGTCCAGTTCTTATGCAGGTTTCCATGACTACCTTGAAGGCAAAAATGATGAAGTTGATTATTTTACTTTCTTTCGGAGATTTGAAAGATAAGCAAGGAAATGTGTTGTGGATGTTCATGGTTTAGTGGGAGGTGTCCCTGCCCATGACAGGGGGGTTGAAACTAGATGATCTAAGGTCCTTCCCAACCCTGAGTATTCTATAATTCTATAGTTCTATGTTGTCTCTTTAGAAGTTCCTTTGAAACTAAGATAGAAAACATCCACTCTCCATTTTTCAAGCCCAGTTAATGCCAGGTTAAAGTAAAAACTGGGTCTTTGAATATTGGAAAGAGTATATTCTGAAAGTTACCGCCTTCCTGCAGGCTATCTGTTTAATCAGTCATCTCCCTCCTATTGTATTTAAATGATATTTCTGATGTATTGCAGTAGCAGAATCCAAGGATAGAATTCAATCTCCAAACTACTCTCTGGCCTTTCTATACTGGCCTGCACACAGGAGTGTAAATGATCAAGAAAAAAATTTAAATCCAATGTCTGCTAATGCATCTGTCTGGTTTTCTGCTGCTACCGTTAATGGAGTGACTGTTTTTCCAGCTCCGCACTGCTGAATGTCACCCACAAATGTTTTCTGTCCTCCTCATCTGAGATCTTATCAGTCCTTCATTATTTGATAAACCATCAGAAATGCAGTTAAGTAGTTAGATTCGGTACCAGAGCAGAGCACAAGTGACTGATCGAGTGAGGATGTCAGAAAATAGATCTGTTTACAGGGAATTTTATGAATCATTTTTCTCTGTTTAGTCAGGGTCTGGACAAAGAAGACAAAAAATTAGAGAGAGCTTAATTAACCTCTTTTATTTCTTATTTTTTCTAAATACTGATGTCTTGGCAGTATGTCACAGTCAGTATAAAAACTGAGTGTGCCCCAGTCATTGAAAGTTCTTTTGCATTTGCCTTTGTCATTTGTTTATTTACTTTCTGTCTTTGGTCTGTTTTCTCCTTTGTTGTATTTTCTCACATTCCTTCTGTTATTTTAAATGTTTTTCCAGTATACCCTGGCTTTATTCTTTCTCTAATTGTTTGTGTGCTGCATCCCTGACTTGATATTATCTATAATGGCTTTATTTTCCTCTCACAAATGTTTTCTTCTCTGTTTAAATTTTTCTGTGGTTGTGAAGATGAATATCAGTTGTGTTTGTGCCCATGGAGGTGATAGGTGGTGGCATGTAGGAAATCTACATCAGACAAGAAAATTTTAAAAGGGGCCTCAGCATTGAAAAGCTTCATTTACATTTGGAAATATAACAGGTGAGAGAGAGTTCTCTGGCTCTGAGACAAACTAGTGTGGCACAGCGCATGCACATGCAGCTAAACTCTCCCACCTTCCTAGCTAGAAATGTTGCAACAAAATTAGCACAGACATTGCCAAAGGACCTCTGACTGAGCTTATCCTGGACAAATTAAGTCTATAGGGTAGAAATACACTGAGGTGTGGTGTGCTAACCTTTGTTGGATGCCTGTTGCCCACCAAGCTACTCTGTCAATCTCCTCCTCAACCAGACAGGGGAGAGAAAATTTTCTTGAATGAAAAAATTTTGATGAATTATGGTTTGGAGTGAGCGGGATATTTTAAACACTGTGTTATGGCAGGAGTTGCTAGGACAGAGCTAATATCTGCTATGCAATTCTGTTGATGTCCTAACCACCTGTCTAGCTCCTTGGCAAAGACCAAGTAATGGAAGTCAAACATTCATGACACTGTTGTCCATATATGTCAATACTGTCTTGCAGATGTAGATTTAGCCTTACAATACAATTCGTTCCTTTGCAACTCTTATTGCTAAGTTCTCAAAAAGACATCAGATTATTAACAACTC
Organism: Psilopsiagon aurifrons; assembly: GCA_025447955.1. Classification (NCBI taxonomy): domain Eukaryota; kingdom Metazoa; phylum Chordata; class Aves; order Psittaciformes; family Psittacidae; genus Psilopsiagon; species Psilopsiagon aurifrons. The sequence continues at coordinate 5,228 of JAOEHY010038161.1, forward strand.
TGGTCATGGATTTTGTTACCTGGACAAGTGATCTCTGTGAATAAATCATCATGTCATGTAGTCTCCTAAAAAGCCCCCAGACAGCTGTTCTTTTGAGATATTACTGAAAATCATGAAGGGCAAGTCATGGCTTCAGAAATGAAGCAAACAGTTACGTTCTTTTTCTGGTTCAAAATAATCCATCCATTCTAGCTTTTCCTTTGGGTACAATTTACGTCTTTGCAACTACAGAACCTGTTTCACTAGTTTCCATGATACAAGTAACAGATCAAAACCATCTGTTGATAGCTGCAATCTACAAAAATATGGCTACAAGTATGGTTGATCTTTAATATGTACAACTCACAGTTCAAGGGTTGGGTTCTCTGTTCACTGTCCGTTCCTTTTTCATTATCTTGATGTTTATTTATATTAATTTTCCTCTTTCGCTGTAGAGATCTGAGCCTTGACTTGAAGACCTTAATGAGAAATTCTGCAGGGCGCCTGTGCTTCAGCCTGAATAATAGTGTTAACAATCTAAACTTGACTGAAATTCAAAAGTAAGAGAGAAGATGGCCATCAATTGGAATATCTGCTTCTTCACTCTGATACTGCTTCCCATGGTAAGGAAAAATGTTTTTATTTACATTGTACTCATATAAATTCATGTTCTGAAGTCCAGCACTTGCAAAGAATGAAGGGTCTGTTACTGACACCAATTAACACTCCCTTGCGTATGCAACAGAACGCTGATCGCTGTGCATCCTATAGAAGGGCAGGTCCATTCCTTCAGGGGATTTGGTCCCTATTTGTATCTGAGATTAAATAGAAATGAAATAAAAATAAAATAAATAAAAATAAAAAAATAAAATATTAATTGAAAAAAATTTGGGGGCTCTTGCTTCAAATCCATCAGTTTAGTTTTTGTTGTTTTTTTTCCAGGCAGATGGGATAAAATTAGAGAGAAAATTTTTATCAGCTCAGTGAAACATAAGACTCAAGATAATTCAGCCAGTGCTTTTGAATGCCTCTTTTCAGAGGACCAATTTTAATAAACTGCACAAGTGGGCCTCTAAATACACAAGCACTCAAACTCTTCTATCACTTTTCTGAAGATTGTCAGCTCTTCATGAAGATTACAGGGTTTTATTTTCATCATAAGCCTTTACTTACTAAGGAACATGCTCTCCCATGAACCACTTTGTCTTAACACATCTGGAGATTGTAACTCTGTGCCTGCCTGTTGTCCCCCTGAGCAGTGTGGCTTTATCTAGCCTCATGTAACAGCCATACGACCATTGAAGAAAACATTCTTTTTCTAACTGTGAGGAGCAATATACAACCACTATAATAAACTCATCTCGCATTTCAACTCAGATCTTTGCTAGCCCATTGTTCACAACTGTGTTTTTCATCAGTTCTCAAGAAGCATTGCACAAAGAGATACTGTGTCAAATAGCACTATTATTTAAATCCTCTACCTCATTCTTTTTAATAGCTTGCTATAATTTCCATGCAAATGCTTTACAGTTGCTTAATATACAGATTTCTCATGTTGCTGCACTTTAATAGCTAGGTATTTTAAAGAATTCTTCACATTTGTTTTTTTTTTTACTTTCAATTAAGAACTATTTAATATGGAAGTGATGTGACTAAAGTATTTTTCAGCAGTTTTTACATAGTTTCTTGCTTATATGTGTTGGTTGTGTGACCTGTCTTACAATGCATAGCAGTCAGCATATAGTGCTTGGCTTTATTTTGGCACACAGAAATACACATTCTTTCTTCTTAGGTTGTATTTAGAAACCACTTTAATTGACTGCATGTCTGAAATACAGCATTATTCAGCTAAATTCTGTAGAATCGGATTGACACAGGTAGTATACTTCTGTTCATCCAAATAATACAATCCCTTATGATATATATTATCTGGTCTTTAAATTTCTTTCTTATGCGTGACTCTTCTGAGTATTGCCTAGTTTTTCTGGTCAGCCAGTAGGTATTAGTTATTAGCTAAGTGAATCTGTTTAATTTTTATACTTTATCTCTGAAATATGTTTACACCAGACTTCCTCTAAGCTAATGTAGAGGGGAAAAAGACCCACATTTAATCTGTTTTGGATGCTTATGTTAGTATGAGATTCCTATAAAAGGAGGTTATCTCAAATTCAGATGCTGGTTATTGGGCATAAATTGGATTACCTAAACGCACCTTGTAGCTTCTGGTTTGAGACCCAGAAATGACAACCGTCATGTCGCAGTCTCTGCAGAACTCTCATCTTACAGCTAAGCAGAAGACAGCCTCAGTGTTTCCTCATCTGTAAGTGTTAGTGAGATGCATCCTCTACCTGGTGAAACTGGAAAGCATATTAGTAGACCTGCTGAATTCCTGGGTATGCAGCATAATTTTCAGACTGGAAATAAAATTAAGTAAGTGGTCATATGAATGGAAAGGCAAAGACTTTTTTTTTTTTTTAATGACCAATGATCTTGAATGTTTTAAGACTCTTGGTGTTCAGATTGAGACAGACAAAAGATATCTTCTTATTTAGAGGAGAACAATTTTTAATTAAGGGAAATAAATGTGACTGAATGTATCTCTTGAGCTTTCAGATGGATGACCTTCCTGGCAAATGCCAAAGGATAAGTTTCCAGTTCCTAGCATTTCAGGATGAAACTATGATCGCTGAGTTGGATAATTAGTGATCAGCTCCAGCTTTTGGAAAGAGCAGCTCTCTAATGAAATACTGTGAAGCAAACCAGGGCTAATAATGACAAATATGCTTTTGTATATGCTGTTTCTGCAATGTTTATGATCTAGTTTAAGAGTTTTGGGTTTTATTATAATTTCTTGTAGGAGCGCAGGTACTAAAGTTAATGATTTTACACACATTAACTTGTGTATTTGCACACACAAACTTGTGTATTTGCACATGCACTGTGCTGAGTGAAGAGATTTATGCCTTTGATAGAAATTGTACTGTAATTTGTGTATAGTATTTATTCCTCATTGCATCTCTAAGTTTCTTTTCACAGATGAGAGTTCAGGAATGATATAATGTTACTTATGGTTCTTTTCATGCTGGAACTCTTTTTGTGATGTGTGTGGTAGCATATTTTCTCTCCACTGAGGGGGAGAGAAACAACCTTTTCCAACCACCTCTAATGTGCTATGCTGATGCCCTCAAATTGGTACTTTTCTTTCTCACAGATTTTCTACCAAGGGAGTGGATGTGACTTTTAAAAAATATAGAGTAAATTTTAATGTCAGCCTATCCTCCCAAAAGTTCCTGAAAAAAAGATCAAAATCTTTTACATTGCTGTCTTCTAAACACATCTGGTACTGTTCAAGAAATCTCCTGTTACTCTCAAGGTGAACTCCTATTCTCTGCAGTTGGGATTGATCCCCATTTTGTGGCCCATGTCTCCATCCCTCATAGTGTGACTCCTGAACCTGACCACCTGCTTGGATGTGTAGTTTTTGGCTTCACTGACAGAATGAGCCACATTCCATTTTACACACAGGAAACCAAAAAGTGCCCAGACTAATATCTGCATTCGTAAACAGATCAAGAAAAGGCAAAAAGAGGACAAAGTGTTTTAATGGAAAATTCTGGGTGGCTCCAACTACAGACAAACCAGACAAGAAGAAAATGATATATTAAGATATATTTAGAAATTGGCAAATTAAGCCAGTTCTAATTGTCAGGGACTAGGGTGGTTACATTTTTCATGTTTTTAACACATTATTCTGTATTTGCCTATCACAGAGGTATTCTGCCTTCTTATTAATCACTTGGAACTGAAGGCAGTATCTACAAGCACGATAGCTGCAATGCATTTTAGAGGATTTCTTGAGCTTTGTTTTTTCCCCATTTTAAATGCTTTCCTAGCTTTAAATGCCTGTGTTGCTATTTTAGCTGTCTTTAATCCATTTTTTGTTAGCTAGCCTATTTCTTTTCAGTCACTTTCATTTTTTGTTTTGTCTGATATCTCCTCATTGGCACATTAGTTTTCTTCATCTACCTATTTTTTGCTTCTAAATTCACTTTTACTGCCATTTTGGTTGATTTTTCATTCCATTCACCGGAGAGAGCAGTGGGCTTGTATTTTGAATTGGAAGTATTAACAAAAGTGATCATAAAATTATTGAGGAGATGATAGGATCCTAAACCACCATTCTTTTGTCTGGTTCCAAATGTATTTGAGAAACAATGGAATTCATGACTCACAAAGTTGGCTTAGTATATGAACTGAATTTTAAATGTAACTGCAATGCAGGTATTCTAAGTGCCTGTAATAATTCATCAGATGTATTACTTCAGCTAATATTTGGAATTTCTTGTGGCATTTTTAATATTGTTAAGATTAAATGTTTTAAATGATAAGGTATTCTTCATAGTGTTTCATTAGCTGGCAAACATGTTCATTGACCTCCTTCAAAAAACAAAACACAGCAAAAAGAAATTAAAAAGAAAGGTGTAACTGATACCTCTTTTATAGCAGCATTGAAGTACAATCACCATATGAGGGTCAGATGGGCAAATACAGATTTGGATGAACAAACAGATCAGAGAATGAATCCTTAATCTGATTATTCTTAATCAATTCATAAAGAGGTGAAGGCAGAAACTAGATCTGTTTGTTAGACCCTGTTTACTGATGGGGATAAAATTTCTTAAAGTTTTTAAGAGTGTGTATAGTCTATAGAGCAGAGGTCTGTCTGTATCCTCCAGTCACTTCCAGCCTGCCAGGCTATGTTCAAATAGGATCATATATATTTCAGTGTCTGTCATTTTTTAAAGATGAGAGACAGCGTATTCAGACACACTATTCTATTAGTTTCTCTCCAGCCCTGCTATGTTTGTTAGAGCATCCATTTTCTGCTGCAGCCCAAATGTGATTTTCCTCAGGCACAAACATAAGATGGTTGTGTTGGTCCCTGCTCTTTAATCAAACTGTTTTTTTTTCATGCAGGACTTAATGAGACAGCTTTTAATTACTTTATGTGCCTTATGATTTATAAGATCTCATAACCCTATTCGAATTCTCTTTAGGATTGCTGCTGTCTTTAACATAATGAACAGTTACATAGGATTTCCCTATTACTTACGTAATGAAAATTCAAGCGTGTACAAATATAGGTAGGGAACTGCTGGGGATGTTCTCCAGAGGAGAAAAAACTGAGCTAGCCAAGACATTACTGCTGCTATAGACTTTCCTTTTTAATATAAGGAGATAGTGCTGGGGGCAATCATCAGAACATAACAACCTCAGAAAACCCTATGCCTTTTTTAAAGAAGAAAAAAAAAGTCTCAGGTTGTATAAGGTAAGAGAAGGTTCAAAATTTCTTGTATGGTGTATCACAAAAAAACATCTGAGAAAATCAGTGTTACAAAATAATGACAGTGCCCTTGATACCAAACACCTTTCAGAGGCACAAAATTTAAAATCTTGGTATCCAGATGGTCCTTAGCCTGTCAGGTGGGACAGGTACTTACAGGGAGAGACAGAGTGATGGAAAACTCAGGGTGGTACCTCCTCCTGAGATACCTGTTAAGTCCCTGGGTGGTTGGTTGTTTTTCTTCAAGAAAGCCTAGCATGTTGGTACTCCTGTTTAAGATGCCTGAAGCTGGTAGGAGATCTTGATGTGTCGGTACTCTGTCTAGTACACTGCCACTTGTACTCTCACACTGGGCACATCAGGTGTCAGTTACAGTTATTGCAGAAGCTTAAGAAAGACACACTTGTTTAAAATGGCTTTTAAGGTTACTAAGTTTATTTGCACAAAACATGAATGACATCCAAAAAAAAAAGTCTAGAAATACGCATATTCTACCAATGTGTGGTTCACAACATAGTGCACAAGCAGATATGTACATGCAGCTTTCCTTATTTAGGCAGGCAAGATGTTTATGTCTTAGAAGTGAATGGCAGCAGGTTACAAAGCAGTAAATGGTTGCCCTGCATTAATGTGTTCACTCTTTTTCCTTCTGGTAGTAGTAATAATTTCTGTGACAGATAAATAATATGATGACAACACTGATTTAAGAACATTAATATGATTCTTTTCCCTGCTGGTTTTGTATTCACGAGCTTGGGGGAGCGTTGGATGAACAGTCAAATAACAAATTGGGAAATAAATAGAAGATTTCTTAGAAATGGAGCCTGTGGAAAAAGAGTCAGTGATTTTTCGTGTCGCTGAGCTATTAATATCCAGCACCTGGAGGGATATTATCCAAGTCACTAGCAAGTGTGCTACTGGCTTGTTCTTCCTCTGGTTTGCTGAGTCAGCAGCCTAAGAAAATTTACTGTGAAGTCGGCTTGAAGAGATAGTTGCGATGCCAAACCAGAGCTACATTAACAAGAAGGAGAAAATGGAAAGAGAAGAGCAGGAAGAGGGGAAAAGAATATGAAAAAGCCCGCATTTTCATCACTGTACTGTTAGGGATTTGGGCTTCCCCTCCTGTCCCTCTCATTATGGCTTGTAATAGTTTCTTCTCAATCTGTGAAATAAACTCTGCTGCTTCTCAGTGTGGATGTGTGGCCTACAGCAAGAATTTGAGTTTTCCTAGGGATCAAACAGCGCTGCTGTAAGCCTGCCTGGGGGAGCACACCAGATCAGTGCTTGCCCAAGAGTTACACACCACAGGGCCTCCAGGTGAACTGTCCAAAGATTGCCCTTACAACATTCATAGGATTAGGAAGTAGATGCAAGACAGTATACAGTGCTTAAGCCTGCTTCTAAGGCTTCTTTTTCAAAGCCATAGAGATGTGGCTATTTAATAAAAATCTATCAGGCCCATTAAAAAGCACTGTGAACCGTAAAGCCTAAGTGTTGCTGTCACTGTGGGCCCCAAGGGCATGGAACCCAACTCAACAAATCCTTCTTTGTTTCTCTGGGCAAGGGGTGGATAACTCACTCCAAGCTAGCTTGTGCTCACACTCCTGTAAAGAAAATTGGGTTTCTTTCTCTTGCCTTTTTGTTTTTTATTTTTTTCCCATATGCAAATCACTTGTAAGTGAGGATTTTGGAGATGTAGGTCCCATTAAAATACAGTAATATCTGTGATTTATTTATTCCATGCCATATAATGCTAGTTTTGCTAAAACTAGAGAACATCACCTTTCTGATAAGTGGGACCTGCTTCTATACTTCCCTGTGCGTGTTACAGCTTAGTTGTGTACCTAACTAATGTCAAGAAATTTTTTTTAGGCCAATATTTCGCAACCAAAATGTTGACTGTCTAGGTTAAGATGTTTACTTATATTAATACATACTAACGATTCTGTGGCAAGGGACAGAAACCTCTATATATATTGGTATAACCCTTCCTAAGCCTCCTTAGTGATCTTCCTACAGCAGGATCATAAAAATTATCTTAGCCTATACTTTTGTTTCTTTAATTTTTAGAAACCTCAGCTTTATTGAGCACTAGGTTATACTTTGTGAATGTCGTGTGGTTGATGAATAGATGACAGTAAGTCACTGTTGCCCAATTGATTGTCTGGCATTATTAACATCTTGGAACTCACTGCCATAGGGTGGTTTGTAAGGTTATCACAAATGCTGATACTACCTTTCCTGGAATACATTTTTAAAATGGATTATTAAATGTGTGCTCTTGGATGAGTGAGGGCAGATATAAATGGATTATTGTGTCTGTAGTAAAGAAAAATAAAAATGCCTACCATTAAATACTTCATTACTTCTTCCAAAAAAAAAAATATCCATTTTAGAGAGAACAGGGAAAATATTTTCCCCACATAATAACATTTAGTAAATATTTTGTAATGTTTACCCAGAATTATTGTTTCTAGTAAAGTTTAAAAAAATTAATCTCCATTTCAAGTTTTCTCACTTTTATGTATAAAATAAGGTTTCTAAATAAATATTCAAATATTGTCTTCAAACAAGACACAATATGAAAAGGAAGCATGTCATAACTCTCCTACTACTTTCTAAACAGGAAAAATTACAGCATTTTTTTTTTCTTGTTTTTTTTTTCCTATCAATATAATTTAGACTATAAACTTCATCAGCATGTTGTTTCCTGAGGGAAAATAGGCTCAATGAAAGTCTTTCAGCCAGATTTCCTTTGTGTCAATTGCTAGGTTTAATGGTTTCCTAACCTTTGTATGTGGTCAGTGGCTGCATTTGCTGTTCCAAAATACTTTATATATTTTCACTTATGCTGAAAAATTCTGTTAAGGATTGCGAAGTGATAAGGTTGATGCTGTTCCTGACCATCCTGGTAACACATTTATGCAATGACCTCGCTTGTCAAACGTTGCTCAGTGGGCTTAGTTTGGAGTGCAAAATTCTTATGAGTTGTCTAAGAGCTTTAGACAGAAAAAGAAAACACTTTAGCTTCTGTGTACTCTTTTCAAATGCTTTCAGTCCTACAGTCTCTCTCTGACTCAGCATCTATGGCCAAAGTGTGTTATTCACGGGTTATTTAGGCTTAATACAGGCTGTTGATTTGGTTGGTTGAAGACTCCTGAGACAGTTTGTCAATAACTTGAGCTACTGGTATTTGCAGATTTGGGAAGGGAAATCACAGAGGGTTTTTTTAATGTATTTTTTTTTTTTTTAATTATTCTTACCTGATAGCCACTTCTAAATATGTTACGTATTTTGGCATAAAACTCTTTTAGACCTTTATTTTGTCTTCTTGTTTGCTAAGGGCTCACCAGATAACTGATAATGCAAAGTGAATATTGGATAAGGTTGGAAATATGCTAAAGCTCAAGGGTTTAAATTCATGTTTATTTCCTCTCACATATTAAAATGTTCTTTTTTCTTGCTGCCCTCTGGCTGAGTTGAGTTTAGTTGTTATATCTGTATTAGCTGGTTTTATGATAATTTGCTCCATTACTTAGAAACATAACGAAATACATGACACATTAGCATTGCAATGAAAACTAAATTCTCATGCAATTTCAGACTAAGCTAGTCCATTTTAGTACCACTTCCAGCAATGTAGATGTGCAAAATCTAAACATTTTTGGCCATCACATAATGTCAGTTATGTCTGAACTAATGTGAAAACACAAGGTGAACAAACTGGCTGCTTATTTAAAATAACTATTTAATCTCTCTGTGTATTTTCAGCCTAAAAGCTTTGACATCAAAACTGATGATGTTATTATTCTTCCTGTAGCTGTAGGCATTCCCTTACACACTCCCATTTGCAGAGCATCTGTGGGAGAGTCCGGAATTTCATAAAGGCAGGCAATGTCAGTGGGAACAGGCTATAAAATGTTCAAGGGTCTTTGTTGCCCTAAGGAAAGCGGATTTATGTGATCCCATCTATCTGTCTATCTGTCTACTCATTTCTATATACTGAATGCTGTGGGTAGTTTCAACTAAATTTGACAGAACGATCACATTCTCAGAAAAATTAATTTTCTACCAGTTTCATATGAATGTTTAGGCAAAGATGGATTTTGTTAATTCCTTATGGAAAAATGAACTTCAGCATAAGCTCAAGCCTTATTAGGCAGCAGATTATCTAAACAGAAGCTCATCTAGGAGACACTACTCCATGTGACCAATGGCTAAAGCCTTTTGCTACTGCTCACAAAACTCATCCACTTTAATTTACTAATGAATTTATTTATTTATTTTAAAATCTAACAGCTAATTCAGGTATCTAGAATATCAGGATTGCTGGCAATTAGAGCAGTAGCATGACACCTTGAAGATTAAATGTCATTGTTCTAGGTTAGTGCTCAATTTTAGCATTGCTGCAGTTTCTTGTTTCTGTTCTCTCTGTATCAAACAAGACCAGCTGCACTGCCCTGTCTCTAAAAGGTGTGGAAAAAAATAAATCCACTTGATGCTAAGGTATGCTCAAATATTAGAGTGATGATGCCAATGACAGGTGTATGAGCTATGAGAAGTTTGGTTAATCTCAGTGCTGCACTATGGAGAAGCTTGTGCTGGTGAGCTGCCTGGTGATCTGTCCAGTGTGAAGCAGCTCTGGGAGACACTTTGCTTTCAGACATTCTGAGATTCGTATCTTCAGCTAACCTGGAAAAAAACTATTTTCCATCTATTTTGCAGCTCAAATCATAAACAAAATTATCAGTCGTCTCTGAGAGATACACAGCTTTATTTCCTCAATACTGAACTGATGACCAAGCATACCTGTTTTGCTGACTTTTCTTTCACATTCCTTTGTACATGACCTGGTATTTAACTTATTCTCATCCATAAATCCATGTACATGGATAGTACATGTTACAGCAGCTGGGGGTATACCCCTGAGTGCTCTGGGAATGCATAGAGGGAGTGCCAGGGCATAGAATCATAGAATGATTAGGGTTGGATAGGACCTTAAAATCGTCAAATTCCAATGCCTCTGCCACAGACAGGAACACCTTCCGCTAGACCAGGTTGCTCAAAGCCTCATGCAATGCCTTCTGATTTTCTAGGACTAGTGTGAAGTCCCACATAAATCTTCATCTGATGAATGCTTTATGCTTGCAATGACATACTTAGTCCTCCACTTCAAGGAGCTTATGAGTTCTATTTATCCAACTGTTTACTAGCTGCATTTTAATCTTTCAGCGATTTTCTGTGAATTCAGGGAGTAAACCAGGACCAGAAATGATAAGGTTTATTTTGCTTGAGTTTTCACAGTGTGAATTACTGGTCACAACATTAGTTCTGTAGATATTTAATTATGGGGCACAGAGGTGGAAATTCTACTTCTTTTCCCTTTTGTGTCCATGGATATTTGCTCTCTCTCTGTTAATGAAATCCAAGATAACACCTTGTGGATAAGAATTAATATTTGGGGGGCATATCAACTTGTACTGAAGTCAGTTCCCACTGTACAGCACTGCTTATGTAGGGAGGCTTTTGGATGTTGAGCAATATGAAGTGGCAATCTTCCAGCTCTGTTCATAGCTTTGGGAAAATAAACAAACACCAAATAGCTGCAGAACATGGCAGAGGCCATTTTAAGATAAGACCATTTAAACTGTGAAAGAAAAAAGCCCATTTAATGTAATGTAACAAAAAACAAATGGAAAGTGATAGGGATGTGTATGAATGACATTAGTCTTGAGAAAAATTTGTTTTCAGTAATGATTGCATTTTGGGGCAGGGGATTTTATTCACGTTTGGGTTGGGTTTCTTTCCTCATATGTGAACATGTGAAATATATATATCTGTTGCCAGAAGTGTAACGTAGAAATTCTGAACACAGTAATGCTATGGATCAAATAAATGATATTAATGTATGTTGGAGTCACCCTGAATAACCCATGAGGAACAACATAAAATAGGTTTCACTAAGTTTACTTTCAAATCTGTTTACCTTAGGCATGACAGAAATTTGCTCTCGTGGCAGAGGAATCTCTTCTTTTTCTCGCTCTGAAGTACATATTAGACATACAGTATTTACATGTGTTAATGTTTTCTTCTGATAGCAGAAAAAACAAAGCAGTCTGAAGCAGCTGCCCCCATTTCTGACCTTTCCTTTCTCCATAGAAAATGAAACCACCTTATTTCTGTTAACTTCAAACTGAAACAAATTTAAAGATTACTGCAATTTAATGTTACCATTTCAAGGGCTTCAGAGCTATATTTCTTTTTTTTTATTATTTTTTTGTCATACTACAATTCAGAAATAGGTGAAGAGGAAATGCTTTGCATGTCTTTATTCCATTGCACATATATGGTTGTAGGATGGGCAGTAAGGGTCTGAACTTCCTGAGAAGTAAAACCAGTGTACATGGTAGAAATTAGTTTTCTTTTTGCAACTGGAAATACATTAGCAGAAGAGGAATTAACTTTTGGATCTAAGTAGGGACCTGGAAATGAAGCTGTTAAGGTTAATAGCTGAGAAATTCTGTCAACTTAAGGTCCTGGGCAGGCTTTGATGTGGGAAAATTCATCTGAACCTGAGCAAAAAACTTTTCTGAAGCTTTTGGCTTACTATGAATAACAGTCAAGGAAAAGCCTGAAGCATGGACTCATGGCTATCATGCAAAGCAAGGCATGTTTTCTGATGCTGTGTTGTATGTATTGCATGGCTTTCGCCATCCAGCACTGTTAACTATAGAGGCAAAATTTGGTTTTTGCCTCTATGTATGCTGGGTTGCATACTTTCTCAAAACACATAAGGACCTGTGGAACCTAGGATGGCTAAAGATTTCAGAAGCAGGTATGAATGAAGTTATGATGTTATCATTAGTACAGATGAAGTAGGATCCAGTATTTTCAAGCGCAAATCCCATAGGTTGCGGTAAGAACAGTCCGGTAACTAAGGTATAACACAATCCACTGCTGCTACCACCATTAATAATAATGACAAGGGAAATACAAGGGAAGAGAATACAACTGCTCACTACCTGACAACTGAGCCGTGAACTAACTCTTCTGGGTTCCCGCCCCTGGTCTTTACATCCTGGGCATGACATGCTGTGGTATGGAATACCTCTTTGGTCAGTTTGGGTCAGGTGTCCTGTCTCTGCTTCCTCCCGGCTTCCCCTTCTCCCTGGCAGAACATGAGACTCAGAAAGTTCTTGGTCAGCCTAAACAGTACTGCAACAACTAAAAACATTGGTGTTATCAGTGCTGTTCCCCAGCCAAAAGTCAAAAACACAGCACTGCACCAGCTGCTAAGGAGAAAAATGATTGCTACTGCTGAACCCATGACAGGAAGAGATACTTGAACATATCTGCCAGAACTTACTATTGTTAATGTGGAGTAGTAAGCATATGTTTGGGCTTTAAAGACCTTTCTTTCTTTTTCTTTTTTTGTGGCACTGAAACATTGACTCTTGTTGAAATATGTAAAAATCCTAAATGTGTGAACATTGCAGACAACTGCAAAACAGCACAGCTGAAGCATTTGTTACCCTCTGACAGAGCCCCTGTGCCACCAATCTCTACACCAAGCATGCCTTTGTACCTACCAACACAGGTGGCTGGCTTAACAGTATAGATGCCTTTTAAGAGCAAAAGGAGATTTATCATGAGGATAAAAAAATGCATCCTGAATCTGTCCATATTCAGTGAAATGTCTCTTATCTGAGCACATTTCTGTAAAGCAGTAGAGCAGAAAATGCTGGAGCAGAATCTGGGTCATGACAAGACTCTGAAAGTGAGACCTGTGGCTTATCTGTCAGGGTCTGAAATGCATCCAGGTCCTGCTGGTTTATTTGGAATGAAGTCACCCTTTAAGGGGGAGATCTGTTCTTAGAAGAAGGCCATCTCTATCATTGCATATTGTCCCTCCTTAAATCTTATCATACCCTGCAGTGTTATAAGAGTAAAGTAGGAATTTGAGATAGGGTATGCAATCTGGCACTGTGTTTTGATGTTTTGTTTTCTAGTAATTTTGCAATTAGTTTGCATCACATCAGATTTCTGAATTTCTTGCAACCTCCTTGAAACTGAGCTCGTGAAGTATAATGTCACTGGTAGGATTTTCTAAGAATACCTCATGAGCAGTGCGCATGTGAGAAATTCATTGCTGCATGTGTTTTATGCTTCTAGCAGACCAATGAGCGGAGCAGGGGCTCGGTCCCACATATCTCCTGTCTGCATGATTGTCTCACGGGAAGTCTCTGTGCAGTTTATATATCCTCAGGCCACGTGAAGCATTTGGATCAGGAATCACAAAAAGATAGGTATCCTACTTTCTTCAGGAGATGGTAGAATTCATACATCATGTTTCATAAGAACTTTGAGTTAGAGGTTATAATGGCAGCAACTAGTAAATAATACATAATAAAGTTGGTACAGCAACATGTAAATAATAATATTAGCATATAAAATGTTAGGAAAGGAAAAGAAATTAAGAGAAAACTTTGGGAAGGAGAAAGAGGGAGGTATATGTCTAACACACCTGCAGCTAGAGCTGATGTTACATGCATTGTTTGATGCCCAAAACTTTTACACAGTGTGTTACCTATCCAAAACACCGTCTCAACTTTTGAGGATCCTATCCTATCAACAGTGTAAAAGACAAAAAAACCCAGCAGGGTTGTGTGGGTTTTGTTTCTAACAGGAAAGATATACTGGTGTGTATAAAGGCTATAGCTGGACCAGTGTTAGTATGCAGCATTGCTGCATATTCTGCCCAATGTGTGATGTGGACTGGAGATTTCATCATACCTTGCTGCTTCCTCTCTCTGTCTCTCCTTTTATACAGCTGCTGCTGTCAGCTCCTTAGGAAATGAATTTAGGTTGGTGGATCTGGATTTTTTATAGTGTGCAAAACCAAAATCCCACTACATGTCAGAACTCATCTGAGACATTCTACAGTTCAACTTCTGTGATTTAAGAAAGGAATTGGGTGTGATTGTGTTTCCATACCTCTCAAGATCCTGTGAAAATGTAAATTATTACTGTCTGCCTGTTGTGGTTTTACTGTGGCTAATACATAGGTCCCTACTGATAGTGAGGTTGGGCTTGTGTGCTTCTGTATATGGAAGCAGTATGTTTTAATTTGTTCTTTGAAATGTAAGGAATGGGGATTGAGCTCCCAAATCATACTCCATCACCTCTTCACTGCATATTCTTGAGTTGAGGCACACTTGAACTGCATTCAAACTGCAAGACGTGGTCCTAGTTCAGAGCTGTATGTTCTCACGTTCTGAAAATACAGGTTTTGGGGTTAAAGACAAAGGCCAGATCTCCTATTGTAAGTCATTAATTGTCAACATACATTAGTTGAGAAGTTGATTCCTTTAATGAAATAAATGGTATACAGCAGTCAATGTGGCTTCATAGCATTCAGTGATATATAGTACCTCTTTAAACAGATATCATTTTAAAGCTTACAAATGCCCAAGACAGAAATGCTGCATGTGGCTAAGTTACTATGAATCACAAAAATACAAAATACTGTCTGCTGCATCATTGGAGGGAATTGTGTTGGTGGAACTTATCACCCCTTTGGCAATGATGTGTCTACCCAGAACTTAGCTATTCACTCTCATGATATAACTCTATAGTCCCAGAGATTATGTTTACTGAGAATTACATTTTAATGTTACTGTTAAAGAGCTCTTGCCCAATATTTAAATGCTGGTGTGATCAGCCATGATTAAACCATGTGCTCAATGATAGTGCACTGCTTCTGCTGGCGTATAAATCTGCGATGCTTGAGTTGGAAAAACAATGCAGTTTCCAAGAAGTGGGGTGGGGATGGGATTCATTAGTGCAATATCTACAGCTAGAAACAAGCACTGGCACTGCAAGTCTTTCACCATACAATGTTTTTCACTCAGATAACTTACACTGTAAATACTGACCAACACTGGGTGTCAGAAACATTAACTGGCTGTGAGAGGAGCATCTGATGATGCTTCTCAGCAGTGCAGAATTGATGCAGTCCTAAATGCAGAAATAAGTTACCTATCATTAGGCAGAGAATTACATGAATAGGAACCCTATTTTGTTACATCACCTAATAAAAGAAGCATTAGTATCATTCTTTGTGGCATAAACCTTGACTGAAGTATTACAGTAGTCAATAACTTTATATAGGAAAATTTTGGAATTTTCTATCATGTTGAAAACTCATTTGTTTCAATATCTTGTTTCATCCTGCTCAAGTATGTTCATGTATCTAGACTTTTTTTTCCCTCATTGAGCAGATTTGCATCACCTTTTAAATTTTAATTCCAAAATAGTGAAATAGTTCACATGATATCTTTAACCTGAGTAAAAACTTTGACACCCCAGTTCCTCAATTGATCAGTGCAACATTTTATACTGTATTTTGCATTTATACATATATATGGCTGGTAATGTAGCCAACACATGGGAAAGCACAGCTACATTATAATCTTTACAGTCTCAGGTTGGGACATAGGAGGAACAAGGCAGCTCACACACTGTGACTCTACCAACACTCTCCTTGTCACTGCTATACTTTCCTCCCAGGCAGGATCCAAGGACACTAAAGTGGGTTATAAATGCCTCTTGAAATGACTCTTCTCTTTCTGTGGTAATTTGTTGTTGGTTTCGGGTTTGGTTTTTTTTTTCATTTTTTTTTTTTTTTTTCTGTGTATTGCCTCACTGATGATCATTAAGAAGTTTTCTTACATTGCCTCTCCTACTTTCTAATCCCCTCTGCTGAACTTCACACTGGCTTATCTCACCTCCTTGGTGTTCTGACATACTTTTCAGTCTGCTCCCTTCTTCATGATTATGTACTTTATTCTCCTCCTTGAGTTTTTACAGTTACATAGGGGCAAACCCCTCTAGAAACAGGAAGAAGAAAGAAGTTTTTGTCAAGAAAACTACTCTAGGCACAGTCTTTTGTGTAAAGACATTTGATTCCTTGTGGGATTTGAGTGGGTTTATTTGTAGGTTTGGTTTTTTTCTCTCCACTTTGGCACAGTATCTAAAATAATGTCTCCTAGCATTGAAAGGAGGGAAGTTGAGAACAAGCTCAAGCACTTCCCATTACCACTATTATAATGAGCTCTTTTCCTCCATTATTCAGTATTTTCCCCAGTCCCAAAGTCCCTTTGGGGAATATTAGAGTGAGAGCTGTAGCACTATGCACTTGCTGGAGCCGCCTGTGAGGAGGAGTGAAAAGAAGTAATGTGTGTGATAGTTGAGGGCAAATAGCTTTAATTTAATTAGTAGATTAATTAAAGCTTTCTCCCTTGGGTAGGGTATGTGTGTGTGTGTGTGTGTGTGTGTGTGTGTGTGTGGAGAAAGTGTTCCTGCAGCCTCCTGTAGCTGTTCATCATGCATTTCTGTTCCAAGTGTGACTCAGATGGAGTTCCTATTGAACTTGCTCAGAGCTTGCACAAAACAGATTTCCTGTCTAAGACCTTTTCTCTTCAACGTTTTGTTTAAATGTAATGAAGTATAAATGGGCAAATAATAATGAGTAATAACAAGAGTTTGCCTTGCAAATGAATGTGGTATCCGGCAGCAAGACAAATGCAGAACTCCTTAAAGCTTCTCTGTTTCCCGATGTCCCACAGTGAGAGAATTCTTGCGTTAGCACAAATTTCCTCAGCCTTTGCTCAGTGAAACTCATCAAGAGGTTGTTTTGTGGGGTTTTTTTAACTGTCATAAACCATACAAGGCTAGGTGGTAGCCTTGGCTCTGCACACTTTACGTAGGTCCTGAGGAAAGCAGATTAAGGCTAGCAGTGTCCTGAGCTGTATTAACAAGATGAAAGCCAGTAGGTACAGGAAGTGATTACACCCCTCCATTCAGCGTGTGCTGGACCAGTTCTTGAATATTACATCCAGTTTTAGGCTCCTCAGTATATTAAAGATGTCAGTCAACTATAGCAAGTTCAGAGGAAGGACACCAAGATGGCCTGTAAGGAGAAGATGAGGAAAATGAACTTGTTTAGCTGGTGGAAGGAGAGAAACTTTGGAGGCAATCTTCTTGTGGCAGCCTTACAATATCTATGAGGAGATCACCAAGAAGAAAGGGTGAGGCTTTTCATCATGTCGCGTGGCAGAGAAACAATGGACTATGACTATGGGCATAAATTGAAATATGGGAAGTTCATAGTAGTGAGAGGCCTCTTTACCCTGAGGATAAGTGAGCATTGGAATAAGTTGCACAGAAGTTGTTCAGTCTTCATTCTTGGAGTTTTCAAAAAATGAGATGGAAAAAGCCCTGAGAAACCTAGTCTCATCCCATTGCTGACCCTGCTTGGAGTGAGAGGTCAAGCTGAAGTCTTGTGGAAATCCTTTCCAACCTGAATTATCCTGTGATTTCCATGATTCTATGTGAAAGATGCATGTCACAGATAGATAGTTGACATAGTTCACAGCCACCAGATGTAAGGATGTCTGGATGAAGGCAAAGGTCTATGAGGGACTGGAGCTTTAAATGTTGCTAAGAGACTGTCAGCTTTTCAGGCCTAGGTTGACCTCTGAGGAATGGAGGAAGACATCTAGCAAGAAATATGGATAGGGACTTTAAGTGCATGTAGTGATAGGACAAGGGGCAAACTGAAAGAGTGTGGATTTAGATTAGATATTAGGAAGAAGTTCTTTACTGTGAGGGTGGTGAAACATTGAAACAGATTGCCTAGAGAAGCTGTGCTGTCCCATCCCTGGAAGTGTTCAAGGCCAGGTTGGATGGGGCTTTGAGCAACCTGGTCCAGTGGAAGGTGTCCCCACCCATGACAAAGGGATTGGAACTGGATGAGCATTAAGGTCCTTTCCAAACAAAACCATTCTGTTATTCTGGCTTTCTGCATCTTACTTTGAGCCAAATATTTTTTATCATTGGAGGAGAAATTCTTAGGAACAGTGGGAGAAATCCATTTTATGTAATACAGTTAGTAATCAGAATTAGTTTCATCTCAAGAACGGTATGTCTAAAAAGAATTTTAAACACTTTTCCAATGAGTGGTTGCATCCTGCTAGTACAAAGTTTTGAGAAACATTGCTTGGTATTGCCCACTCTTGGAGATAGGATAAAGGTGTACGTTGGTTAAACTCAAGATATTAGCTCCTGTGGAAGTCATCAACTATACCGAGCATACCTTACCATGCTCAAGAAGATGTTTTTCAACTGATCTTCAACATAAAAAGCCAGTTAGAGCAACCTCAAAATAGGTTTATCCCAGGTTGCATAACACATCTTTTGTCCAGAGTTGCCACTTCAGAAGGTATCCACTGAGTGAAGGGAACTGTTGATTATGCTGCTTCTATTTTTTAATCTGCAGTGAGACATGCATCTCTCCAGGAGCCATCAGTGTTAGGTAACCATATCTTAAATTAATTTAAGCCAGTTTTAAAGTGATCAGTGCAGTTTTTTGGCAGTGTACTCTGTTTGTCAGGGTTTGTCTGCACAATTTGCTTAAAGAATGGTGTCAGAATTATGCTGCAGGTTGTACAATTGTTCGTTGGTTTGAATAAGTTTCTAATCACTTTACCCTTTCACTTAGTCTGAAGTATTTTGAAATCACACTAGTTTGGATGCCATTTACACGGGCAGACAAAAATGCAGTCAAGTACCACGTAAGGCCTTCCTTGTTGGAGACAACAATTTGTTCGACTGCCAAGGCAGTGTTGTGGGTACCAGTACTGATGTAAATCAGTTCTGAAAAATCCAGATAATCAGAGCTCCTTCACACCTCTATTTTTAACACACATTTTCCAGGTCTTGGCCCTGGTTTGACCAGTTGAATCATTGCTTCATAAGGAGAGGGATTAAATCTAGTAGTGTGGTTTCCATGACAAAGTAAGCTTTTTTGGCAATACTCACATAATAATGTGTCGTGTTTTGAGCTAACTTTTTAAAGCTGAAAGTCAGAATTAATAGAAAGTGTAAGTCACTATGAAGTGAGTGATCTAATATATCTAGCAGATTCAACTCCTGTCTTGCATTATTTTAGAGACAGCACTTAGACAAAAGGTGAACCAGACTATTTCTTCTCTATGTTGAAGTAAAATACTGCCCATGAGGGATTTATTGAAGGGTTTTGTTGTTGTTTCTTTGCTTTTTCTTGTCTGTATTTTTTTACCCCTCTCCTTATTGTCTTGGTGACGGATGTGACATATCCTGAATGGAGTGGAAATACTCATTTTGAAAAGAAAAAAAAGTAATCAGGACTTAACAGGCATAATAAATACAGAAGAGGAAAGAACAGCTAATGCCACTGAATTGCCATATTTGATAAAGTCTTTGTAGAAATGAAAATGCCAAGTAAATTGCAGAGTTCACTATCACATCTTTGCTAGCTCTTCAAAACGTATTGATCCTGGAGTTTCTCAAGAATACTGGTGTTTTTTCTTACTAAGTTGTGCAGTGAACTCACATTTTAAAGCAATTGTGAATATTCTTACAGAGAAGAAAATGAGAAGAACAGTATTTCTTTAATAGCTGAATGTAGTGAAAGACAGTTCAAGTTTCTTGGCTAGACTTCTCTGCACTGTTGGCCCACAAGATGATAACACTGAGACCTCTTTTAATACCCAGCTTTGATGTGTTAAAAGTTTTCTAAATCCTTCCAGACACCCAACCACCTTTCCTATGCACAAGTCTTTATCAGTGACTATGAACATGGCGCAGGGATAATGTGCAGTTCATAGAAAATGTCCTGGTTTTCCTCTGAGAAGACCTTTATCTACTTGCTATGACTGAGGAAGTGATTTAGGTGGCAAACCATAGATGTTTTTTGCCATCAGAGATACCCTACAGTGTCCAAAATATTCTGACGAAGGGCAAACATAAAGTCCATGCAAACAGCTGCAGCTGGAGGTCAAGTAAGATACCCTAAGGCACATCTAGACACATGGTGTAGACTTTTATGCTTAGACTTCTGACCTGCTGTCCTGGGTTCAGCAGTAGCAGTCATTTTTCTCCTTCTCGATAGCTGATGCAGCGCTGTGTTTTTGACTTTCAGCCTGGGAACAGCACTGATAACACCGATGTTTTTAGTTATGGCTTAGTGATGTTTGGTCTGGCCAAGGGCTTTCTGAGCCTCATGTTTTGCCAGGGAGGAGGTAAAGCCGGGAGGAAGCAGAGACAGGGCACCTGACCCAAACTGACCAAATAGGTATTCCATACCACAGCACGTCATGCCCAGGAGGCAGAAATGGAGGGCAGAGCCCTGGAAGGGTGTCTGGGGTGCATGGCTTTGTTGGGCTGGATATACATGGTGAGCTGTTATATTCTCTTCCCTTGTATTTCTCTTGCTATATTATTATTGGTGGTAGCAGTAGCAGTTTGTGTTATACCTTAGTTACTAAACTGTTCTTATCTCAACCTGTGGGAGTTGCATTCTTTCAGTTCTCCTTCCTATCCCTCCAGGAGCAGAGGGCAGAAAAAGGGGGAAGTGAGTGAACAAACTGCGTGGCTGATTTACGGCTTAAACTATGACACCGCCTTACTTTGGGTACAGCTGGATGTTACTGTCATGGACACAGTGCATAAGTCAGGGAAGCTATGTAAGCAGAATGTTGCATTTAAATTCATATCCTTTGTTCCCTAGTGCAAGTGGTTAGGAAGCACCTTCCTAATGTGGTCCAGTCCTGCTTTCTCTGGTGTCTACTCACAGCCTTGCTTTGGGCTCCTTAGATATATTATTAAGGCTATTCTCTCCCTATTTGGGGGTTTATTGGACATGAGGGTCCAAGGCACAATGTCACTGGCTTGTACCACACCATTCTTAATGTGAGGCACAGTTTGTGCTACATCTTGTGAAGAGGTGCAGATCCATTTGTGTGCTCTTTAGATCTTTATGCATCAAATCAGACAGCTTGTGGTGTTGTCTTTCCGGTATAGAAATCTTGGGGAAAGAAAGAAGTTGTCCTCGAAGTTGCCTTATTTCCAGTGTTTGATATACTTGAACCAAAACAAGAAGAAAGCAAGCTTATTTAAATTTTCTACTGAAATAAGCTGGCAACGTCTCTTTATTTCCATGATCAGGGAAGCGTGTGGAACTTTTTTGATCTGCCTAATTCCTCCTACAGGGTTGCTTCCCTGGAGCATCCATATATTTAAGCCTCGTTTAAACACATGACTCTAGAATTTGCTGATCTGATTTCATATATAGCTAGAGCAGGTCTGGAAGCAGCACAGGTGTGTTCATCCTGGTTCTCTAATAAGCTTTGTGTACTAACTATGGCTTTCTTAATGGAACAGATCACATAAAAGCATCAGCTTGAGAGAATGTGTGAAAGACTGTATGTAGGCTGTAACATAATAACATGATTGGTCTTAATATTACCAAAACGTCAAGGGAACAGCAAAGAGTTAAATGGTACAAGTTACGCACTGCAGATGCCAGTTTATTTTAGTGGTGGCCACCTTAATAAAAACAAATGAAGAAAACCAAACCCTCTTAATTTGTTGTACATCTGTAGTGTGGTAGCTGGCTACTTTTATCTGTGTTCTTTCAGAAGTAAACAGACATTGATTGCACTTACTGTACTTATACCTATACAAATACATGCCTGGTGTGAGTCAAACTCCTTCACTCCATGGAGAGTAATAATTTTTTAAAAAGGTTGAATTTCATGCACTATTCACTTGGTTTCTTGATTTTTCTGGTACATGTTAAAATATTCTTTAGCTGCATGTATCACTGATATCTTCTGGGAAACTGAAGCTAGACTGTCTACGGAACTCAGGAAATTGCAAATGTCCTTGAGGCAAAAGAAATGAAATCAGGAGGCCATGAAGTTCAAACTTACACTTCCATTTGAATTGTTCTCTGCTGTTCAGTTGTTGAAGACTGACTCAACAAATTAAAGCCTCTACCACTGCATAGTTAATGGAGAAACATGAAACATGTGGATCCTTTCAGGAAAACGTGATAACATTATAGGACCTCTGCATTCAACAGAGAAACTTTTTGTTATTAACAAACCAAACCTGGTTTTATTTTCTCAGACTCAGCTTCTTATTAGTGGAGATGACAGACAGCTTCTACTCTCTCCTCTGGCTCTGAGGTTAATGTTTCTTCCCTTTCTTTGCTTTCTGTCTCAGTTTCCTTGTTCCCCAATATTTATATATTTTGTTTTGTTTTGTTTTGCTTTTTAAATCTGTTGGTGAAGACTGCTATAAAATGGCATAAAAATGGTTACGTAAAGTCACATCAAAATATTCTGCCAATAGTGAAAACTTAAGTGAAAGCTACAGGGACAGATGAAGCACATTGCTGTAGTGCTCTCTCTGCACCCAGCAGTCTGCATTTCAAATGTATCCTGACCCAAGCTTGCTCGGATATAATTGACTAAATTTAGTCAGTTTAGTCAGAGAGATCTGACTGCCTACAAGGAAAAACAATAAAATCAGCTTTTAACCTTAGGCTTTCCTTACAATGAATCAGGTCCTGGTTATGCTTTACCTCTACTAAAGAAGACAGCAAAAATAGGAAGGATAAATCACACTCTTTTGTCTTTTCACTATTGACTGAATCAAAACCTTCCTCTCAAAGGTCTATGATTACCCCATAGGAAAATATGGGCATAGTGAGTTTCTTATTGTTTAGTATCCTTTCCTAGATTTTGCATAAATGCATGCATATATATATATGTATGTTTTGAACTCCTATAGCATTTAACATATGCAACATCAAGCTGAAAAGAGTTCAGGTTAACAAGTGAGCAAAGAAACTTCGTCTTTTTTTTATTCCTATCCCATTTGCACAGAAAGTATTTGTGGAGTTTTTATTATTTTTACTACTACTACTACTAAACAACAACTTTTCTAATCTGCATATGCTGAATGGTATAGAAACTGTCACTTTCATGTACTGACACAATCCCTGGACAGTCCTTTCAGATATGAGCAACTGTGGAGAGTGAACCAGTGCAGGCGGCAGAGCTCTTATTTACTTGTTATTTCTCTTTTATCTTTTTAAAAGGTATTCTAAGAACTTGAATGTCAGCCAATGCAATTTTTTCAGTCTTCATCAGAGTTTAGGGGATGATGTAGCAAAAGCCCTTAAGTTCTTGGAAGATCCTAGAGATCTGTGACAATATATATTTTCCAGGCTCTTGGGAGCCCTTAGAGCAGAAAAATGTTTGTTTTGAAGATAAACAAATCTAATACAGTTATGCCTGGTGTATCCCATGGGGAAAATAGCTGAAATTCATAACTGGGATCTTGGAGATGAAAGAGCATAGCATTATCAGTTCCTACAAATGGTGAGTAAAGCTTTCCAGTAGAGGTTCATTAGGAAACCCTTTCTATCTTTGATATAGGGGTGGTGGCTTGTACTATTACAAGGTCAAAAATATACAACAGCTCAGTATCTCCTATCACACAAAAAAGTATAACGCAAGCTCCACCAAACTGATTACACGTGACTTAAGATTTACTTTTAGTGCGTATTGGCTGTGCGGTGGCAGTTCAACGCATTAATGACCCAAACTGTTCATTCCATTCCCTTTACTGGATGTGAGGGAAGTAAAGTTGAGCAGTGTGGATGGGGCTTGAAAATTAATTGAGGAAGATTGAATTCAAGTATTGCTTTACCTGTTTTCTTGTTCCTATTTAGCATGTAAGGGAAAACAGACCACTTGACAGATGTACTCTGCTTCCTCTGTAGTTCTTCATTGTCAAGGGCAAAGGTAATGGGATGGCAAATATAGGATAAAAAATATGAAATATGAAGCACAAAAATTGCTTCATTGCACCAGGATGACCTATTCCATCTTCAACACATGAGCTGATTTTCATGGTACAGAGTATAATTTGAACCTTAGTAGTGCCCCTATAAAATGATCTAGTGAAACCTGAGGTAGTATTGCCCTTGAATTGATGTTCCCTTAAACTGATATTCCCTGGCCACTGTGTGCAATAGGAATGAAATCTTGTATTGATTTCTGGGAATGGATCACATTCTTTTTTTATTGCCTCTTTGGGATTGTCTGCATTCTGTTGGTTGCAGTGTTACTCTTATAAGATAACGTATCTTTTATTTTTGTTTTCCTTCTTATGGTGGGCTACTTTAGGGAAAAAAAAAAAAAAAAAGAAGAAAACGTTTGGATCAAGCCATCTCTGTTTAATTGGCATTACATTCTCTTTTGGCAAGAAAGTTGGCTTATATTCACTGGGAATAAAGGAAGAAGGAAACATTAAGGAATGGACAGGGTAAAAGACTGTGAGAAAGAGCTTTTGATGTAGTTTTGAATCCTGGGTGAGGTTAATGGATTGTGCAAAGTTCATGAGAAACTGGTGCAAGATCAAGCTGAGCCTCAGTTGATTTCTGATTTCTCTTTTAGTTATTTCTCTGCCCCCGGGCTCCGGTTGCCACCTTCCTTGCGCAGGGAGGAGCGCTGAGGGGTGACGGGGGAGGCCACTAACACATGGG